>JAUZTA010000014.1:4084644-4087144 GCA_034780835.1 Ctenochaetus striatus | reverse complement strand
TTAATAGTGAAAGCAACTTTAGGAAGTTTCGGGAAGATTCAGCTATCTCCATTTAAATGACATAATCTCATCATCTCATAACGCAAAATTTGCATGTGAGCGAGAAACAGAAGTGACCTGAATTTCACCCTGTGAAAATATGTGCATTGCCCATCATTCCTCTGTCACAAAACAAATGAAAGAATGTAAACATTGGAGAATATATTTAGAGCAGGACATGGCTCGATCAGGCATGAAATGTCTGTCTAGAGATGAGAGGGTGCTATTGAATGAATATAAAAATCTAATCCAGGTAAAAAAGGATATATACAATCTCCTGCGAATACATTCTCATACATTCGGTCTCAGCTTTCTGTGACAGTGGTGTAATTACTCACAGTTCTAGGGGCATCAGGAATAACCAGAGGTATATTTTCACACTTCTTCTACAAGTGTAAAGAATACTGCAGGAAGGACTGATAAATAATACTGTTTTAGAAAGGTAATATCCTGTAAAATACAACCATAAAACCATACTGGGTTTTTGTTTGTCTGATTGTTAGTGTGTTTGTTTGTTTTGTTTTCGCGATGATGGAAATACTTATGAGACCGTCAATGCAGACAGAATGAAATTAGTCCTCAGAGGCCCATTACCCTTGAAATTTGGTCAGAAAAATGTGTTTGTTTACAATAATTTGCAGCATGTGAAGGAGCAAAATAACACACCTGATCAAATGTTTCTATAAGTCTGTTGAAAAAAAAAGTATATATGCATACATTTATTCAATTTTCTGCAAAAAATCCTGTCTTTAGTTTATATCTATGGCACAAACTATCTACAGAAAGAGAGAGTATAACTGACAGCGAAACTTCAAAATTTAAAACACATCAGTCATCTTGTTTAAAATGCAACAGATGGACAGGTGGACAGCAAGAACACACTTTTACCTTAACGCCCGTGTCATGGCATTTAGAGCTATATCTTTGTTTACTCACTTCAAAGACAGTCTAAATGACCTGTGTTTCCTCTGTGCTGCATACGGATGTTTAAAATGTGTCTGTGTTAAGTTGACTGCAAGAACAAATCTACATCTCTGCTGAAAGAAAGAGAAAGAGAAAGACACAACACAGGATCTCTAGTCAAGTTTAGAGAAAATTCCTGGCATATTTTTCCGTCTGCTACTTAGATGTCCATTTAATCATTTTTGCCTGTTTTGGTTCCCAGTCAACCAAAATGCTTGCTAGTTGTACTGGACCGGTGAAATTTAAGGTTTCACAGCCTGTGAAATTACTGTGATCAGTCTTCCCCTTCACTTCCTTCTTTCTAAGGACTTGTCATGTTATGTACTAAAGTGTGTTGCTGTGTAAACATGTAAAAAGAACTTTTGTCCTTTTAAGAATCCAGACCCGTTTGATTTTTATCTGCACACAAACATACAAATACATAGGGCTGGATAATGAATCAGTTTTGAGGGGATTGTGATAAACATATGTCAACATAGATAATAAGCTTTAAATGTTCTTAGTAGGTATTGCACAGACCTAACAGCCCATATCACAGTAGAAATAAGCCTGACAACAGCCAGTAAGACTTACACATCTAAATGCACGGCCATTTTCTCACACAACGCAGGATTTTCAGTCAGGTCAACTGCAACATCGCTGACCAAAAAGAGAAACACCAAAAAACTTTTGCTTTAACTGAAAAGGTACCATCCCAGTGACGACACAACTAATCTTATAAGTTAAAAGGGAAGTTTAAGTGTATTGCATTGAAGATTAAGTATGTTTGCAAACCTACTTTATAAGAAGGGCTTGTAGGATTAACTATATTCATTTATCACAAAATTTATGCTTAACCATGCCACGTTTACACAGTTAAATGTTTTTATTTTGCTACTCTTCTTGCTACTGTTAATAAACTTTTTTCTAAAAACAAATTAATAACCCCCCAGTTTATTTCAGGCTGCCTTTATTAATTATTGTCAAACATACTGGTACTGATCAATATAAAAAAGACTAATCATGATCAGATTTTTTTGTTATATAAACTCAGCCTTGAAGCACATATAACATAACTTCAAATACAAATCTAGGCTGTAATTGACAAGAAAAGGTTTTAATGGGGCTATATATGTCAGTAATAACAAGCCAGACAGGCGGTGACAATAAAAGCACTACACTGTCTTTCACAGGCGCCCCTGCCACAGAAGTGCTGAATCCCTGGGCGTGTCAGCATCAGTTTGTTCAACCAACAAGAGCCGTCAGACAAACAGTATAGAACTACAAACACTTACCTTCTTGTCTTCATACCATGAAGTGCAACTATATTTTTTTTATCCATGAGGCATGAAGGTATCGGACTGAGTATGTATGCATCTGGCTGATCCAGTTCCGGTATACAGTAATCCCTCATTTATCGTGGGGGTTACGTTCCAAAAATTACCCACAATAGGCGAAATCCGCGAAGTAGTCAGCTTTATTTTTTACAATTATTATATATGTTTTAAGGCTGTAAAAC
>JAUZTA010000014.1:4055230-4072544 GCA_034780835.1 Ctenochaetus striatus | reverse complement strand
TGTGTTGCTGGCACGAGGGGGATCTCCAAAATATCAGATATGTGATTTAAATGTTTAATGTTGCGCCTAACTGATGTAAAGGCACATCAACCTCCAGCCACAAGGTTAGGGAGAGTGTGTGTAGCCTGAGGGAAAAAACCCAGGGCTTAAAACAACCCCTCAAGCACTTTACTGTACTGCTGGTTGCTGCTTGTTGAGCTTATTTCTCAGCACACAGTGATAACTGAGCGCAACTCAGATGAGTGTTACAACCAAGCAACAACCTACAGACACATGTCCAAGCTATATTAAGGCTCTAAGTTAATTAAGCCGTCTGTACAGCAGTAAAGCAATCTTTATCCTCCCCCAGCTCCACCTTTTCATTCAAACATGGTCGTTCGGAAACTTCAGAAATTGACCTAAAAGTACATGGAAACTATTTGCTTGCAAACAATCATCTAGCATCATGCCAGCAGGAAAACACAATTTCCTTTTAAGTCCTCCTCAGTTCTCAGATCAATAGATTTTAATCATAACAGCTTGAAGTTGTTACTACAATAGTCATGCAGAATCAATGCAGGGCTGACGGATAATGAGATACCTCAACAATGTTTACCAGTGTAAAGCAATACCAGGAAGTGTGTGAAGGGCCTCCGTGGAACACTTTCATTTTTTACAGATGTTCATTTTTGCATTTAGTTTGGATTTATTGTTGGGTATCCAGTCATGAAATAGCCTTGGCAGCTGCTGTACCCATCTGCTTCACTAGGCCTTACTCACACACACACACACACACACACACACACACACACACATAAACACAAATATTCAATAAATGTACAGTGCATAAGCTCATGTTATTACTCTCAATGTCGTAGACACTTCATGGACTTACAGAGCACATATTAGTCTTGCATGTTTCATATATCCTTTCCTTTGCTGCGCGCACACACACACACACACACACACACACACACAGAAAATAAAGGGAGAATATTTGACCTTAAAGCCAGACCTTCTTACAGACACGTGAGAGCCTCAGGGACCTGAGAGTGTGTAAGTGTGTGCAATATTTGTGGTCAAAAAGGTGTAGCCAGGTAAAGAATCGACACAGCAGATCAAAGAGTGATCATGTGATAAAACACACACACACACACACACACATGCACACACTTAATAAAAAAAATACTTTTTTTCTAACATACACACATCTGCAGCCACAATACTCAAACCTGCACACACAGACCCAGATCAATAAACTCACACTTCAATCAAAGATCTAAATGTGAGCCCCAAGGCCGTGGCCCCCACCCTTACACACACTCACACACAAAATACTGTACTCAAACCCTCTTTAACATTATCCACCTAAGCTCCACTGAGCTTGGGAATTTTCAGCTGGCTCTGCTACCTACATATCATACAGTTGGCACAATTCAGCTAAAAGATACATATTATCATTTCATTTTCTCTCATTCCAAGTCACTTGATTCATAATGGCAATGGAAATACATAGCTTGATAACTAACAACTAATGTATGAGCTGAATTAGTATGTAACCTCAGCTGTGTATCGATTCACCCTGAGCGCCCTTCCTCTTACTCTCACTATCTTCTGATCCAGTCTCTGTCAGTCCCTGTGCTGCCAGCCTGATGATAGATTTGTTTACAACACGAGTGCAGGACAAGTGAGACACTGTGTACGTCTGTGTTTGTGTGTAGATGTGAGTCAGGACATGCCGTTTATTCTGGTGTAATTACATGAACCTCAGAGACACCTTTTTTCAAAATACCTGGTTTCCTGTTACACCTGCATCTTGTATTTCACTCTCCTTCTGCTGTCCTTGAGTTTCTCCACATATGTCTATATATATCTTGCTTCATCTTAAAAAAAAGTTTTGTGTTCTCAACCTCTCCTTCACCTCCTCTCTTGTCTCGGTACAGCATTTCTCTTTCTTCATATGTGTCTCTTTTTCTCCATCTGTCTTTCCCTGTTGGGCCACTTTCACTTGGCTTGGTTTGGCACAGTGAACAGCACATCATCGCCACAGCAGAACTGTAAAGGTATCTCACCATTTCTTTCCTCTAGTCTCTCTGCCTCTCCCTTTCGCTCAGCTACTCAATTTCAATTTCAATTTTTAATAATGTTGTGCATGAATTGCTGGTAGCGATTGTTGCCAAAACAATTAGATGAACAATCACAATCCCATTATTGTTTAACCTTTAACAAGGACACACACATTGAACAATGACACTGACCAGGATAAGTGACTTAATGGATGGATGAATGGACAGATATTTGTTCCTTTCTAATACTACGAGCAAGACACTTGCTCGATTCTTAATTTAATTATTTGAGTGGGGTTTTTTTTGGTATTTAAAATATGAAAATGTGTCTCTCAAAAATATTTTATTTGATTTGGATATGTTCTTTTAAGTTGTTTCAACTAATATTTATTCAAAATTTATTAAACCTGATTAATTGCTTCTTCCCTTCTCCTGGAAACAGAAATGTGTGACAAACTGTTCATTAACATAGCACCCAAAAAAGCAGGTGAACAAAATACGCCAACACATATTGGACTCAGTTTAACCATTCCCAAGCTGTAAATGCAGTTTGCAAACTGCTAAAGTCTCTTTTTCGCGGAGGTAATGTACTGCATTACAATTATAATGAAAGATGACAACATATTAAACAAGTCATATGAAATGGGATGGTGTTGGGCAAATAAATTCAGAATCGAGTCCCGCTCTCTTTTTCTCTCAACCCTGTGGCTGTTATAAATTTAATTACCTCTCACATGACTAGCCACTGTTTTAATTCCTTAATTTAAATTTTTAATTTGAACATCTCAGCTCACACAAACCGTAAACACAGACAGACAGACTTGAACAAATCCACCAAATGCTTCCTCGCCTGTCTCTCTCAACCGAGACACACACATGCACACTCCGGCATGGATTTGCATACGGCCTGAAAAACTGTACGTGTTCACCCAAAAGAAAGCATCATCATGCAAAAGACACATGAGGACGGTTAACCGTGTTTTCCTGCTGGGTTATATTAGTACTGTGTTTGTAACCTCACAAGTATTGCCTTGCACTTAAGCAGGGGAGATACTTAACACTTCAAGCTGGATCTCAGGGCGCTTGCCTGTAGGACAGACAGACTCTCCCACTTTGCCATCTTGCTGTCATATTTAATGTTTTTGGCTGCCTTTTCCTTCTGAAGCCCCAGAGCCCCTCTCAGACTCTGCTGCCACTGGCTGTTACACTCAACAGTTGTGTCTTCAAAAAAGTTCTCAGATTGGATTCTGCATTTTTCTTTCCATCAGCTGGCCTTTGAAATGCCGCCCCCTCCCCCCCACCCGACACCCATGCTGACCGCTGACATTATGTAAATGCATAGATGTGATCCAAGGAGGCAGCCGATCCTGGGGCATGCTGATGGCATGCCTGAGTAGGCGCAGCTGGTGCTTGGTGATTGGCCCGACCAGTTTTTATAGTTCGACCACTCTTTACAAGAAACTACACAGTTTTTTTTTAAAGTATTAGTGACAAAAACAAAGTCAGCTTACTCCAAGGACACATTTCAGGCTTTGATATGGTTGTTTTGGATGCCACATATTATGCTGGTCTTTATCACCACACTGGTGGGTCGTCCACTAATCGATATGTTAGCAGTTACATCCTCAGCACCTCGTGTCAACATGTCTAAGTGCAAAGGGCAAGACACTGAATCTTAAGTTGCTCCCAAAGGGCAGAGCAGCCTGGTTGCCTTGTGTGAGCCCAAATGAGTAAATGCTTCTAAAGAGCCTTTTTTAAATGTAGCACATCTCAATATGAGTGGACTCCATTTATAATTTACTTTAAATAAGTGCGGTGATAAATTCAAGTGGATGAGAAAGTTGACCAACCCTTTACTTTTTACAAGTAGCAAGACAAGATAACATCCAAACTACTCTATCCAAGTCCTGTGCTTTAAGTGTTCTTCAGTCAAAGTGTCTCAGGGTTATCAGAAAAATGTACTTCAAAGTGAAAGCACTCATTACATGGGGTGTTTTATTAAAAACTCTTATACCATGATAGTCTTTGTTATTTCACTTCATACCTTTTTTTTCAGAAATATTGAAATTTAGCATAGTGCAAAATGTGAATACTCAAGTGGTAAAAGTGCTTTAAAATCGTACATCTGTCCATCCACTCATCTATCCATCTCCACTCACTTACCCTTTGCGTGGTTTTAATGGACTACAGCCTGCTAATTCACACTGAAGAGTGATATTACTGTCCGTGATTACCCTCCATTATAGATGTGGGAAACATAAACACCATATGCACTTGATGAAAAAATATTTGAAAAGTTAAGACAAATTATTGTTTGTTTTTTTCAGCCTAATAATGGTGATGGCTCCCATCATGCAAAAAAACAAACAAACAAACAAAAAAACAGAAAACCTTTGGTAAAACTTTGCCAGTGTATCTAAATGACTGCGGTGTTGGTATAAGTTTTTACCTACTTGTTGAAGGCTGGAAGTCAGTGGAGATAACAGAATGAGCCAGGCACCTCTGTCTGGGTCCTGGTGACGGACGGCCCCATGATACAAGGGCAGACTTAAGGTCCTTGGTGTAATAGACCAATCAGGAGTCTTCTAGAAAGTCTGGCAGCTTCTAATGTATGTGGCATCAGGATAGCATAGCAAGTAGTCCATCCCTCAACTGAAGAACCAAGAACCAAGGTTGAAGCCCATATTGGAAAATATCCACCCAGTTGAAGTGTCCTTGAGCAAGACACCTGTCCTTTTCCAACGCTATGGATGCAGTTCCCATCACTGCTGTAACCTTTCATCCAGCCAGTCTTCTGCAATAATGCTGCAATCCTCAGTGTCCTTGGCTGCCAATTGTAAATCACTGAGAGTGGAAAGTGTGTCCTCTACCTCCATCTCAACCTGCTCCTGTTTTTCTCACCTTCAGTGTATTTCCTGCCCTGCACACCTGTGGCTCATCCCCTCATCAAACCTGCGGCCTTGCTCTCCGCCTCCACCCAGCTGCTCCTTATAACCTAATTAGTGTTAGTTTGACATATAGAGCATGTTGTCTTTGTCACCGGTTCTTCTAAGCTCTGCTGAGCGGATGAGGCTGTGTTACAGGTTGTCGTTGCAGCCATATGGCCCAATTTTGTTCCTGACTGAAAACCTTGTGCCATGCATGTTTACATCTAAAATCTTTAATGTTCATGGCCAGGCTAAGGAGAATCTTGATGACATTTATTAGCACCATGTTGAAAAGTCTACATATGAATTATATGGATTCTATAATGTGAGGAGCATCAAACACAGCTGCTTCTGCACACACAGCATGAAGCGCATGCTTTTGAAACACAAGTCCGATAAGATAAGTGGATGGATATAGGAACTGTAATTAAAGAATAGCTTGCTTAATTAAAAGTGTAGGGAAGGATCATTGCTCGACATCGAAACTCATTAGACTTTTGTGAATGTACACATTCTGGGCCCTTTGGGTGTTGTTGCTTAGCTATTGATCGTGATCAAAAGTCTTGGAGGTTAAAGCCTTTATCTTTTCTACAGCAGCCATGGTGGATCTGTATTTTACAATAATGGACAAACTGACTTCTTATAGATTTCCTGCTCTGATTATTTAGTAATTCCCACTCCATTTCACTTTGTTTCTATAATTTGCAGTGCTGCTGTCATTTTCCTTATCTGTGTCCATCTGCCTAGATTCTTCCTTTCCTGATTCCCACCCTCTGACTGTACCACAAAAGTGTTCCACTCTTTCTGCCCTGTTGTTTTTTGTTGTTTCCTGTTTAAAGCTTTGTGTGTGTGTGTGTGTGTGTGTGTGTTTGTGTGCGCATGTGCATGTGAGTTGTTGTTTGTCTCTTTCTGTTGGTCTCATCCTGACACCTCAAGGCTCTCTTGCTGTTGTATCTCTTGCTGTTAAACAAAGTTTGATAACACAAGAAATTGCATGCTCTCTCCCTTTTAAAATAAGTCCAACAGATGGCTTCCAGGCCTCCTTCAATGCAGGAGGATCCAACACTGTGAAACTTTATTTGGCATTCGAAAAAGCCAGATATGTCTCCGGTGTACACAGATATCTGATCTAAGATTGTTTATTTTTCTTTCATCCTGCCAGTTGGTTCATTAAAATCTACGTCTCAGTAGCAAGGTTCCCATATAAAAGCAGTGCCAATGTTTCTATCCACGACTAATAAGCGATTATTAGGTGGTGGTTCATTAAGGTAAACAGCTGGTTTAGTTGAGTGCTATTAAACCGCTGTAGAAGAGGAGGATGCAACAAGATGACACCATTAAATGGGTACCAGTTAGACCTCTAAAAGGTGAAAAACATAATGAAAATGGCACATATTTGTAACTTGTACTAAATCAAAGTCTAATATAATATTCTTGCCTCTCCACAAATATCTGATGTTTTTATCATAAATGGCATTTATTCTTTTAATCTGTTGCCTTGAAAAGAAGCTTTGCCGCTTGAATGGCCTGTTTTAAAAATATGCAATAGGTTAAGGATTTTTATTTTGTAATTTTCAATGTATCCAAATATTTATGCACAAATTGTGAAATTGCGTAAAAATAGTCAGATGGAAATCCACTGTGTGACACTCTTTCACTGTCTACCGCCTCCTCATGCATCCATCCTTCCAATTTATACCCACTCATCCCTCCATCCCTCCCTCCATTTAATTAATCTCTCATGACAAAGTTTTCAAAGGCTTTAAGTACCATCACAAAACTGGTTTCGCCTCGACAGAATTTCCATCAGCGTGTAACAACTTAATCATTCTAACTATAAAAACCTCCATCAACAAACCACATCTGTCCAAAATATGTTATTCATCCTTGAATTTACAAGGCTAAAATATGGGTTTTATTACTAAAAGACAACTGGCTCTCATCTGTTGGTGATGTTCTCTTCATTTTTTTTTTTTTTTTTTGCATGTATACTTGCTACTCTGTGTGTTTCTTTGTTTATGTGCTTGTTGTTGTGCCTGTTGCTGTTACAGCTGATTTCATCTGATCTTGTCTTTTATTGCACCAGGAGGAGCACAAAATGTCTGCTGCTGCTCTGTGAGCACATATTTTAGTATGTACCGGTTGCCGGGTCAATTCAACCTTGTTAATGAGGTCAAAGTTCAACTTTTCTGGTCTTTTTGACAAACCCTCAGACACACACATACATACAAAAATGCTGGGAATCCTTTGCTGCAGGAAACAGTCCAGACTCCATTGTGTTGCTACCTTAACCCTATATCCCTTCATATTCTCAACTCTTCATCCATCACACAGGTCCATCTGCCTCTCATCATCTCTGTAATTCTCATCTCTCCTTCCTTTCCTTTATCCTTCTCTTCATTCTTCTCCCCCTCCAGCTGTTTCTCATTATCTGCTACTTTTGTCGCTCTCATCCTCTCCGTCCAACACCTCCCTTGTTCTCCTGAACTTTCCTTGCCCCTGGTGTTTTCTTCCTCCTCTCCTCTCCGTCCTTCTTTTGTGTACTTATCCCATTCTTCACCTCTGCAGATCCTCTCTCCTCCCAACTTCTGTCACTCTCCTCATCGCTCACTTCCAGTCGCTCAACTTTCTGTCCAATCTTTTCCACTTTTATAGGCCACCTTTGCTCTTTTGTCCTTCACTCACTCTGTATCCTTTATTTTCCACCCTTTTCCCTCTTTAGCTAGCTTCTTTGGTTCTTATTCACTGCCGCTCCTCTTCATTACTCCTTCTGTCATGATATCCTTGGCCTTCCTGTCGATGCATTTGACCTTTCTGACACACCAGCTTTTCAGATTCTTTCAGAGGGCAGAAAATTTGGCCTCTTTCACATGCAAAGTTATGGAAAAAAATTTTTTTACAAGTTCTTTACTGACACATCGGGACCTCTAGTCAGATCCGAGTGCTGGTTCTTTATGTAGTGTAGTCAGGGCATTAAGTATTGCCCACAGAAACATGGTCAGTGAGGATGGATAAGGCCAAAGCTGCTAAACATTTTTCAGAAGTTGCCACTTTTTGCAGTTTTTGCAGTCAGTCTTTGCACTGAAAACATTTTTAGGCTTTATCATTTCTGTCTCTAAAAATAGTTCAAATTGGTATTGAAACACACTTTTGCAATTAGGAAATTAAGCACAAAATTGTTTTTCAAATGATTTCCTCTAGGTAATGTAATCTACCAGCTCAAAAACATGTATTTGTCTACTTGTTCCAAATTATTTAATTGTCATGAAGTGCTGAAATATTATTGTGAAATAATATTTCAGAAGATAATAAGATAAAAGATGTGAAAACTACTTTTATGTTCTCTTTTTAACACAGCTTGCTATGACCTTAACATTTCCTGTCTTATTTGCAAATGTCCTAAACATAAACTGCATTCAAACTAACCTCAGCCTTGTGTGAAAAAACACAGCTCTTTCATTTATTTGAATGGAGCAAGTCCTTCTGCAGTGAGCGGGGGCCTATTGAGGGGTCTTGCCAAAGCAACTAAAGGTCATCAGGCAAAAAGGTTGAACCTGACAAACTTCCGCTGCAGAAAGCAAGGTGCTGCATTGGCCAATTAAATACATGTGACTGCACATCAATTATTGATTATTTTGTTACAAGAACATTTTGACATCTGATAAGCCTTTAGATGCATTATTCTCTTTATACACCTGGATATAATACCTTTTTGTCTTACCCTTACCTGATACAACCCACTGAATCCCTGCTTAAATTTGAGAGATGGATGCCTGAACCTGTTTTCTTCCATTTATGAAATATCTTGTCTTCACCACATGTTTAACACCAACCGTATGCATGATTTTATTAACTTAGCAAGCTGCCAAGAAGCCTATGAAGCCTATTGGTCACAATGAATAAAATAACATTTTTCTTGAAGTAATTCAGTACTATCTGTTTCGTCGAGGAGCATATTTCCAGAACAAAGGCCGCCTCCTGCAGATGAATTATTGTGAGCATAAACAGCCAGGCAGGGGGCAAAATAAACAACATTGTTAAGACATTTCAATACATCTTAGAGCGTGAAAGTCAAAATGATAGACACAATATGAGCCAGATTTGGAGAAATTGTGCTTTTGAAATTGAGAGAGAGGGTTATGAAGAGAGAGCGAGAGCCAGATTGAGACAAATTGGAGAGAGGGGAAACAAATAGTGTGAAAGAGGTAAGAAAAGGGGACGAGAAAGAAAAACACTTACAGACATATGCATACAGAGCAGTTCTCATTGTATAACTCCCCTAGATCTACTAAAAATAAATCAAGGTGCTTTATCTTGCCAACAATGCACTTACTGCTTTATTCATAAACAATGCTTTTATGGCTTCTCACCAGATTAACTTACTTTAGCTGGAGAACCTAATGGAGTGAAATGCATACTTATCAGAATGTTTAGCTAGAGTATGGATGAAAGAGAGAGGGGGAAGAGAGAGACGAAGACATCTTAAAAGGGTAGAAGAAAGCAAGTGATGAAGAAGGAGGGTGATGAAAAAGATGTCAAGGTGGGATGTTTTTTTATTGTAGGTAAGAATGAGAGGAAAAGAAAGAGAAAAGAGAGCAAATGCAGAGAGAGCCCAGTAGATTCATATTCCAATTGAAATTACACAGTATTGGTAATAAAAACGACTGCTATGGAGTTATGTCAAAGTTTATTTTCAGATCGGTTTAGAGTATATGGAGATATTTTGATATGGTGGATATTTTGTGTGACATGGTTTTCCTGCAGGAAGCTAATATGAAAAAATCTGAAAAAGGGGCTGGAAGCAGTTCAATCAAAAACTGGTAAGTGTAGTTAGAATCTTGTAGTTGGTTGTTGCATAGCTGACTGTAACTGTCACAGCGTTAGTGGCTCTGCTAATGTAAACCCTCACTCTCTGTTCTGACAGCCACTCTGCATTTTAGATTTCAAGTTTCTCTGCCTGTGATTGGTTTTTGAGCTGTGATGTGCCAAATCTTGCATTAGTTTTGATATCAGATTTCAGTAAAGTGCTCAGATATCAATTCTTTTGGAAGAGGACTGCAAAAAACAGGAAAAAAGAAATAAAAAACACCTCAAGTGACAAATACAAGTATGAGTCAGTACAGTAAGAATCAGACCAATAGCATATGCAGAAATTATATGTGCACTTGTGGATTGTCTTATTTCCTTGTCATAAAAGGTGTTTGTTTGAGGCTGCTGTTTTATGTTTTTTAAGTTTTTTTTTTTTTTTTTTTTTTAATGGATGTGCCTAAGTGTTTCTTTACTACCTCTACAAATACTGTCTTCTCTCCTGGTCCACTGTGTGCAGAACTTAAACTCCCTTGATTTTTAGCCACCCAATTCCGGCTGATCGACACAAGTGTGTACTGCATTAAGGCTTATTTATCAAGGTATAGGCTTGTTTGAGATTAGCCAGGCCCACGCAGAATCAATCATCAGCAATCACTGCACAATGTATGCTGGTAAGATTTGTGTCCCAATCGATCCAATCTTGCTATATTATCATGCTTATGTTGGCAACAATAACTTTACATTATCCAGGGGGCTTCACTTTTTAAAATCAGCTGCACTTCACTAACTGCAAGACCCAGGGCATTAAGGCTAGGCTCTTATTTGATCTAACAGCTGACTGGTTTAAATGTTTACACAATAATATCACATTTTATAGACACTAGTTATGTTTTGTTGCTATAGAGAAATTTTAGTTTGTCTGATTCCATTGGTTTATTCTGTTTACAAAAAAACATTATGTGGCTTATGATCTCAGCAGTCAGAGAGTGTAAATACATTCATTTTTAGAGATCATTAACCTGATACAGTGTCAAAGCTGTTGTATATTGCAATATGACTGATTAAATTATTGAGGGTTTTAGCAAAACAAAGTGGAATATGAGGAATCGTAGAATAACATTCGTAGGCCTAAAATGACCTGACAGCCTCTGATAGATCAATAATAAAAGCTATTGTATTATAATTCTTTACTGTGTTTGACTAATCATTTTTTTTAGTTTATTTATGTGGTTTGAGAGGGACAGCTGAGCTCGGATGATCTATACACAGCAGCAAGCTTATGTGATGATGATTTATGATAGTTCAATAGGAAGCTTGAACCATAAAACAGAAACCAGATTGACTGAATAGCTTCGCTATCATGTCACAATTAGAGCAACTGGAGACTGTGCACAAACTGATGCATGGATTTGATAACATTTGAGTGAATGGAAATGAGATCTGACAGGATGTAAGTGTTTCTGTGCCATCCTGTACAAACTGAAGGCCGCTGACTTGACTGCAACTTTTTGTCTTTGCCTACTGCTGCAGATTTATGCTAAATGACCCTGATGTTCTTGTGTGTTTTTGCACTGCTGCATTCACTTCATACCTGCTTGTGCCTTAAAGAAAGTCTCTGACCTAAAATTTGCTAAATATGTAAATTTTCACTGATTTGAGTTTGCAATTTAATTTTTTGGCCATAGCTTCTCAGTTTAGTATGAAATCTTGTGAGGACAGTTTTTAAAAAAAATATTTTTTGAGTCTTAACCTACATAAAAATCAGCTACCCAGAGCAAAGTTTGGTTCCCCTGTACAATGTGTGGGCTGTGCACTGAGTTACAGAGTTGCTGCTCCCAGACATATGTGAAATGCATTGCCATTCCAAAAAACACCACCACCACCACCATCATAATCAAGTTTTATCCTTATTGGTGGTAAAGTCAGATTATTGAAACATGACTATTACCTGTAAATTTACCAGATGATTAAAAAAAAAGACTTTTGGCTGGGCGGGTCTGAAAACCAGTGAATGAACCCAGGCTCTTCTTGACTCACCTACATGTGCCAGGGTGAGACTTTTTACCAGATATATTCAGAAACAGAAACCAGAATCCCACACATTCTTGAGTGGACAGAAACTTCAGAAACTTAGAAAGAGGCAGGGAAGCAAAAACAGTCAAAGGCAAAGAGGGCAGTAAAACTGAAAACTTAATGTGAGGTACATTAACTTAAAGTTTCTAATGGCTATTTTATGGGGTCTGTAATTTTCTATCAGGATTGTCTAACAGACATTAGGTAATGACTATCATTGGATTCCCGCTTGCTCACATATTACTCATAAAATTTGGTTTGCTGGATGTTCATTTCTGGTTTGTCGATGTTTTCTCTTTTTTTAACTGTTTATTTGTAATTGTTATTATTTAAATCCAAATAAACCACCAGAAGATTGATCTGTGAGGGGTAAAAGTACACACCTAAACAGCTGAAATGTATATATTTTTGCATTAATATGACTGCACTGCAGCTATCTGACCTCTTGGCTTTTTAAGATCCACCTGACTGAATACTCAAAGACTAAGGAGGCTCATTAAAATATCAAGTTTAGCAACCATACAACAACATGGCATGCATGTTTGAGTTAAAAACCAGGCTTCCTTGGCAGGTTTAGGTAGCCCCATACATAACTGCTTCATTACCTGTCAGAAAACATTGGAAGGGTGAGAAAAAGTGATGGAAAAGAGAAACTGTCCTTTAACCAGAAACAGATTTTCCATAAAATCTTGTTTTTTACCTCGTTGCGACAGTCCAAGCTATATTCCTGACTCCTAGAGTGAAATTGGGTCTCTGACTGGTCCACATGCAGACGCTCGATGTAAAACTTTAGGGCTGCACGGATAGAGAACTGGTGGGAAACATAGGACTTTTGACCCCCTGGGCAGGGTCACAGCCAGGCCAGCAGAGACCTCAGAGAGAAGGCATAACACGAAGATGATCAGCTCTGACAGCCTATTTCCTTCTCAGACAGGAAGTCAGGTGGGAAACTGTTCCAAACTGCCAAATGACTGTTTGACAGACGTTATCACCTGCCTTTAAACACACAGTAGGAGCTGGACAAGATTAGAGAGCTTCACAGGAGCTATTAAGGGATCAGATTGCACATTAAAAGAAAAGAAGTACCTGTCTGGTTTTGTTTAGATGTCTAAATTTTTGGTTAAAAGGCATTATATGACCTTGCTGCTGCTCATTATCTGCATCTTTATTGCACTGGGAGAAGGGATTTTAGTTAAGAAGAAGCCTTTCTTCTTGTGATGATGAATGGTTAAGCTTTAAATGCTGTTTTTGTGTGAGTGTATGTGTGCATGTGTCTGTGTATGTGTGTGCAGAAGGAATTTTAAGATGCATTAAAGCCTGTGAGGCACTTTTAGGGAATGTGCCTCTAGTACTCAGGTAAAGACAGGGCATTGTCTCATATTGATTTGGTATTTATTTACAAGCTTTTTGGTGAGCTGATCTTGTTTGTCTTTTTATCTTAACATATATTAGCATTTAACATCGCTCTCCCTGAGGGCAGACAGTCATGATGGTACCAGTAAAAGGCACAAAGAAGATACTTAAATGGACAAAAACCTGTCATGCAAGCTGACAGGTGAACAATCATGCTGACATGTTAACAGAGATGCTGGTGAGCAGGAACAGACAGCAGAATACAAAATGCAGGAAGCTGGTACACAAGAGGAAATGACTGAAGACAAGGGTTTGTATGAATGCAAGCTAATGAGGGAGAATGGGTGCAGATAGGTGAGGCTTTCTGGTAATTTGTAATGGTGAATGGGTCGCAGGTTGGGGTGGGCAATCAGCTGACTGTGTCAAGAGCAAAAGCTTGATGGAAACACAGAGGACTAGGGCAGGAACCATGACTGACAGATGAAGAGACTGATGGACCCATGGACAAATAGGTAGATGGATATATTTTGTTATGAGAGACTAAATATTGTCTCAGATTGTGAGTACCGTTTTATTGTGATATGACTTAAATAAGAAATTCCTGGTTTAAAAGGCTGCATTTGAGACAAGTGATGTAAAGTTTTCATAACCAGACCAATCAAGCTGTTATTTTAAGTACTTTTAACAACCTAATCATTCTATCCACATTACTTATAGCTTTTTATCAATAATTTCATTGTGTTAACATTTTGTAGAAGCATCACTAGTCATCTCTGCAATATTGTCGCGATATCAATAGCAAGGTAAATGGTGAAAAACTGTGTGATATTAGATTTTTTTCCCAAACCCCCCAGCCATAGCTGTATGCTTTTAAATAGAGTAGGAAATTAATATGGTGATTCGGAGTTGTCTCATTATGAATGTATGCGATTGAATTTAGAGATGACATTTAGTGTGGCTTCACTGATAAAAAGTGATAGAAGTCCGGCACGGTAGCTTTATAGCATATGCAACACCTAAATGTACTTTGCCACTTTCAATTTTCATCCTATATTTGCTTCACAAGTTGCAGCGAGAAAGTCTGCAACCTCTAAGTCCATTAAGCTCTACAGTAGCAATGCCATTGATAATGGATGTATATCTGGCCTCAGGCTAAATCGACTTTGCCAATATACTGCTATCTGCTGTGGCAGACTGCATAGAGAGTCTACAGCACATATTAGTAATTTACTGGACTATTTACAATGCCCCCACAACCCCCCGTCCCTCACATAGTAACTCAAAACTTCATTGCAGGTTCAGCCACCTGCTTATCTACTGTCATAATGATATTTTAGTTTCTCTTTGTTTAGACTGACCATCACTGCTCTCCAGTGAAAAACAACTTTACATGCTCTGAGGGATGTTTTGGATATGTTTCTATACAACAGGTGTTTTTGATATGGAGATAGGTTGTACAATAAATGACACAGCTTGCTGTCAATTCATAAAATAGATGTTCTTTTTCCCACTAACTAAGATAAAATACAAGATTGCATATTTATCCATGCAGTCTGTTCTTTACTTAAATCTGATCATGTTTTCTAATTTGTTGTATTTTGAATCATTAAACAGATCAAAGGACAAAAAATGTTTTTAAGCACTGGGATGGCATGTAGAAAGGTTTTTAGCTCTTATTCAAACCCATGAAGTAATTGCAATTATGTGCATGTGACTAAAATCTTGCATGATACTGTACATCATATCTGCAAACATTTTAGCATAATATTAAAGTACTGCAATGTTATGAGTAAAGTATGACAATAACTTTTGCAAGCTAGCTGAAACATTTAGCCACATAGTTTGACTTAGTCAGCCCAGAAAATCTCAAGATGTTTTTGTATGTTATTATCGCACTATTATTATCTGTATTTCCATTGTATTTTATCTGTTAAAAACACCACCAGAATCAAACACAAAAGAAAAATCATGAGGATAAGGAGGGAATAAGCTTTCAAAAACTAGAATAATACAGAATATTCTATTGCCAATTCAAACAGTCATGCTCAAACAAAGAGAAAAATTTGTGTCCATACTTGTGAGGCCCCGTGTTGACCTAATCGCTAACCCAAATGTCCTCACTTCCTACAAAAGTCAACAACTCAGATTGGTCCTCACAGAGACAGAAGTACTAAAGTACACACATACACAGAGTACACATATTCTCAGACAGGTTTGGAGCCTCTCATCCAACTGTGTGTTTATCTCGTCTCAGACACCATTCACGCTTTACTCGCCTCAGGGGAGTTGATTGTGGAAGTAGAACACATTATCATACGCACATCCGCCCACATACAGGAATGCATACACAAATATGCACACACCTGCAAAATACTACTCAGACATATACAATAATTAAAAGTAAAAAAGTCAAAATACACACAGAAAAGGGGCCCAGAAACACACAAAAACACATACAGCATGTCCACAAACACACTGGCATCAGACACACAAACTTTGTCAGTAACAATCAAAACAGCCTCAAGAGAAAACCTCTCACACTAGCTTCCAGGTGGATGGATATGCAGTACGCCATGCCAAATAGCTTCTCTGATATGGTTTGACAGTGTGGAATAAAATATGACATACACTCAATTTAACTTTTCACAGGAACTTGAAAGAGTTCAAAACAAAACAATTCGAGCAAATGCTGAGGCGAGTCAAATGGGCTGATGTGTCGCCTGTTTTTAGCACGTTTTTTTTCCTTCTACTTTTAGAGTTCAAAAAATAGGAAAAATAAGAACATGTTCTGTCTTAATGGAAAGTCACTTTCTCCAATTCCTGTTTTGATAGTCTGAGAGTCCAAAGCTTTTCTCTATCTTCTCGTTTTTTTCTCTGTGTAATATCCATCAAGGCGAACAATGGAGATTTGACGGATGCAATCGTGTCATATGAAGCTTCTCTTTGTTTTTAATCATTAGACTGTGTAAGAAGTGTTGGCTGTTTGAGGATCACAATGGAAATACACCATTGGATTTCCACTAAAGTGTATTTATTTCCAGTGGTTGTAACAGCTGCTGTTAAGGGTATTTTTATCATCAAATACATTTGAGTTCTGACTGCTGCAGGTCAGAAGCAGCAAGGGAGGAAAACACCAAACAGCCACAACAATTGAACATTACATAACCATTTCTATGTAGGGGGGTTTTTTAGTTGATATAATGTTTCTGTTCAATTATATTTGTCTGGACCTTTAGGGTCTGTAACATGGTGTTTTGTTTAGCTTTGTAATCAAGCTGGGTTTCTTTGCTGAATTTAGATATTTTCCAGCAAAGAAGTTTCACTAATTTCAACACCAAAGAAAACTTTAAACATCAAAGAATCTTTTGGATTTCATTCCTGTGTTTGTAGCCAGTGAGGGAGAAAGAGAGAAGCTGGTAGATTTACACTACTTGGTTTTACTGGTGCACACACTAGCGAACACACACCTCTGCATAACACCTCTACATACACATACTCACGTGCAAATGTTGACAGCAGCATCCAACTTTCAGTAAACAAACACATGAATGTGAGTATACAACACACACGCACACACACATAGGTGCACACACACATGCAAGATATTCTCAGATGCATTCATAGGGACAAACAGTGAGCCACTCGCGCAGTATTTCCACTGCAGACGTGCATGCCAAACAGACAGCTCACTCCCTCGTGCCTCTATGAGAGTCCAAGAGAGTAAAACGAGTCTGAGATCTGTATCGAAGCATTTAAATCAGAAACAGGTGCAGGCAAGCTGTCTGACTCGAGCCCTCTCTGAAACACACACACACATACACACACTTACATGAATATACATCTTAATTTTTAATGTGACATTATCTTGCAAATCTGTTAACTGTATTTAAAGAGAATTAGATTATCTCTGAACTCTGACCTCTGGGTAGATGTCCTTGTTTGCCAGACAGGAAATTGCTCTATAACCATTACATGGCCATTAAGTTCGACCAGGGCTAAGTGAGATATAGTGTTTAAAATTAGTCTCACTTATCTTTTTTCGGACTTTTTTCAAACTTGTAAAAGGCTCAGCTTGACATCTCCCACATCTTTTCAGGAATGTTAAAT
>JAUZTA010000014.1:3954497-3967083 GCA_034780835.1 Ctenochaetus striatus | reverse complement strand
CATGGCCTCTTTTTTTCAGTGTTAACTACATGCTGCTCAGTAAAAAATTGATTCAGTTCGTACTGTGCAGAATAACTTGCACTGCGCCATCATGCTGTTCATCCACTGAGACACAGACGAGTAAAATGTCTCATTTAAATTTGTAATTCTGATATTTCCAACGGGCACCTGAAGGCAGCATAGATTTCATTTAATTTGTGTTGTGAATTAATTGCGACTGGGCCAATCAGGCTGTCAGTCATAGCTCAGCCCGTCAAATCAGCTCATAACTCAAAGAAATCATATCTCATAAGATGCAATAAGTGGCTTGCCTCATAGAAAGGAAGCATCAGACAGTACGATTGGGTTGATGCAGATATTGTGTTTTGTTCATATCACAATATCAGTGTTGTTGAGAAAACATTGAGAAAACGTCAGGAGACCACTTTACTCCTGCTGGTAAAACCAAACTTAAACCTTAAACTCTGCCATAAAACAAAATCAAATTCTGCACACAAACCAAAAGCAGGATTTTGAATGCAGGTTTACCTGTAATGTCACATAACTTTGAGTTTGAGCTACTGTAACATAACCTTGATATAATAAGTGAGCACAGGAATGGTAAGAACAACAACTCATGCTAAATTCAACACTTTCATCACTGAATAAAGATGACATGAAGCTGATATTATATTTGGAGACATGTTTATAACTACCTATTAAATAAAAGTCAATTAGTCACCCTGTTAGCCCTAACCCCACGCTGTAAGCCTTTTGAATATGCTAACAAGCTAGCTGTTTACTGTGTCTGTTCGCTGTGTGTCACAGGGTAGCTTAGTGTACAGTGGTTTTCTACGTTTTTTTGTTTGTTTGTTTGTTTGTTTTGTTTTTTGTTTTGTTTTTTTAATGAACACAGCTTTCTGTTGCATAAGGAAGCAAAACTGGAAGAAACACAGTAACTGAATTTAGACAGTGAAGCTGAAAGCAGCTAAACTAAAAAACCATAAGCAATGGACATCATGGTGTTTAATTACTCTGAGAACCATATAAAACCATAAAATCATGTGTGTGAATGTGACAGCTCAGGGGGGAGCATTTCTTCTCCACATGCACAAATGAAGCCCCATAACCGCAAGGCTGTGACAAGCCCAGGCTCAGTATCTCCCCTCACACACTCCCCCCACAGTCCAACAGCCTGTCTGTGGGAAACACACTTCTCCTTGTATAAAGAAAGAACATACAAAAAATAAAACAAATAAATTGGCACATTGTTTATGTATAAAAGATTATAGATAAAACAAAGTCTAAAAGGACTAAATTAACAAGCAGTTGGGCCTTCTTTTTGAAATGCTGTGCTATAAAACGTTTTTTTTTATAGCAATCGTAATCACAAACAGAAAGTGTTTTGTGGAATCGGGCAAATTTAAACCTTCCTTAAGCAAGCCAAAATCAGGGGAAAAAAAGTAAAAGTAGCAAGTTAAATTGTGTGTGTGTAGAGGAGGGCAGATGACAGACAGAGGGCAACGACATGAGCAGCACAGGAGGGTGTACAAACTCACAGAGACGGATGAGCTGTAGGGTGGAAGTACCAGAAGAGGGCCAGGACACAGAAAAATGCAAGCACAGTAACTGATATAGACACAGAGAGGGAGAAGCCAGACAGGTCAGAGATGTTTTAAAGGAATGAGCTTATAACTTCTCCTCAGGGAGTGTGTGTGTGTGTGCGTGTGTGTGTGTGTGCGTGTGTGTGCGTGCGTGTGTGTGCATATGTGAGAGAGAGAGATTGAAAAGCAGAGCAGGCAGGCAGATCTCCTGAGACGGCTGCTCAGGGGAAGTGACCTTTACAGGATCAGAGATGAAGCAACAATGTGTATGTGTGCGGGTGTGTGCGTGTATGTGTGTGTGGTGTGTGGGTGTGTGTGTGTGTGAGTGCATCTCTGTGTGTGCAACATATAACAGGACTTTACACTCTCAAACTACAGGCAATGCAAACACCTAAATTCCGACTCTGCATGCAGTTGATATGCAAACATACCTGTTGACATCTTTGGGACGCAGATCCATTTATGTGCAGTTTGTGGTAACACTAACCCTTACCCAGCTCATCTAAGTTAAATAACACACTGGTGTAATAAAAAAATGTCTCATATATTTATTACATTTTAAGACATATTTCCCAGCTGTAGATGCCAGTTTAAAAAAAATGTTTTCTGAAACTAGGTGGACTATCTGGCTGCAAGATGAAATAGAGCTGTTATGTTTTCAAACAAATATATTATCTATTCCAGTGAATGGTGTTTTCCATTTATCTGTCTGTACACTTCATAAAGCCCTTAACCTTTCTGTTTTTCTGTGTGTGTCTTCAAGAAAGACAGCATGTAATAGCGCCTCTCATGTGCATGCCACATGTGCCTTTTTATTCCTGTGTTGACTCTGTCTGACCCAAGGCGAGGACAGTAAATTGGCACAGTGCTGTGTTTGGAGAGGCTTAAATTGAGGTGAGGCGCCTACGAGAGACTCTTGACTTTCAAAGTGAAACTTTCTGAGCTAATTGAATAAAAATCAAGCCAAAGATCAAGGGATTTGCTGGCTGATATTTAGAGTGCGGAAAAAAAGTACATTTAAAACACTGTTACACAGTGCTTTTCTGAATCCACACATACTAATAAAAAGATGAAAACCAAGAAGTTTAGCTTTCAGCCATTGCATATCATCTTCATCCTAATCAAGATTCATTTCAGGTCCCTTGTTTAGTGTAGTGCACCCACTACTGAAAAAAGGAGTCTCTACTTTCCTCTGACTTGCATGGTTTTGTAGAGCAGTGAATAAGTGAATGTGAATACAGCTGGTGTACAACTTTCTCATGTGGTGAAGTACTGACCTGCTCATGTTGTTTCTCTGCCCTCTGCCCTGTACATCCTGAAAAAGCCTCCAGCATCCCCCTCAGGCAAATCATCCCAGAGCCCACAGGCTCTAACAGCAAAGACTACAGAATGTTACCTGTGGGGAGAAAACATCAGAAAGAACGAGACCAAGAACAGGTGAGGAAGTAGTGCACTGGCCCTTTCACCTGAAACAATATACATAAAAAAATAATATTGTCAGAGGTCACCCACTGTTGGAGAGTTAAAAAAATTGATTTGAGTGGTGTGGGAATTTGCACACAGCCATGTATATAAACAATGTGGAGAACAGATACTGACCAATTTAAATAGGAGAAACAGGAGAGAATAAATTGGAAAAAAAAGAAGACATGCACAACATGAAAGTTGCAAGATCAACAATCTTACAACCAAACGACAAAACAAGATGAAAAAACATGACTTGATTTACCAACTTTGATTGTTATTAAGTTAATCATTAAAAAAGTTCATGCTGCGCTCCTTTAAAAAAAAGCCATAGCTGTATAGGGGGTTTCACGAAACAGTCAACTAGTCAAAACCAAGAGGTGACTCTGTGCATTGTTGTCGGCTAATTGCTCATCTGTGGTTTTAGCACGGTGCAATTATAAAGCAGCGGCAATGCATCTGCAGGAGGTATTCAGCTGGGAGACCCTGGTTAGCTGTTGATGACAGGATGTAGTTTTTATGCGTGACTTTGACGTTGGGCAGTGTGGAGCACTTAAGCAGCAGACATCAGGAAGAGGCAGAGATAAACATTGCTGCACGTCCCTTTGTGCAACTACAATCAACAGTGTGGAAATACTTGACCGGAGCAGTCATAAATTTGCTTAAACCATCATTTTCTGCATAATGACACACTGAATTTAAGATATATAGAAAAGAAAAAAAACTCCAGTTATCTCTGCAGAAAAGCAGTCATGTTGTTTCTGCAGTCAAACAGAATCTCCAGTTCAGACAAACTTGCTGAGGGTTTGGTCCAGTTTGAACCTCCGGCTCATTTGTACACAGCCTCTCAGAGTCAGTCAAGTCTGCTATTTGACCCGGCTCTGGGTTGGTCTTGTCTGCATTAGTTGACCAATTACTGGTTGTATTTGACTTCTTTGACAAAAAGCTGTCATTGTTTTTACATGAAAAAAATATGATAATCTCCAATGAGTCACTGACCACAGCAGTATAATGGCAATGGGCATCAACTGCCATTAAATATATAATTTTTCAGTGCATCTCATTACAGAATTTAATTCCTTGAGAATCCTTTGAATTAGTCTCTGTGCTTTTGTTTCTAGGTTGGTAAATAAACACTCCAATGTTCCTTGTAGATCTCCCTTAATTAAGCACCAATTTGCTTTGCTGGGCATATTTCAAAACCTCTGTAGGAACTATAAATAAGAAAGTGACAATTTTTACCCTAACGAGACAAACAGCTTCAACATTTATTTTTTGTTTCAATTCTCCCCATAATAACTGTTCTGTTTCGATATTTCTCAAATAATTAGCATACATCTGTTAAAACCACCCAAAACTGACACTCTTTGCTGCCTAAAAAATAAATTAATTGCATCATGCTGTCAGCAATTAATAGAGGATTTATTTTTCTTCCAGTGTACATCAGAATCTGCCTGGTTGCGTAACTGTGTTGGTCGTAAAAATCTGGAATTTAATTATAGCTTCCCTATCTGACAAATCTGTTTTTAAGAATACAGCACAGAGATGTTTCCACAAAGCAATAAGTCACGGTGGCAAAAAAACCTGTAAAGCTGCTTTAAAAATAACTGTTAAGGGCAAGGTAGAAGGAAAACAATGTTGAAAATATTGATTGCTGCAGTTCTTACAGAATGTCATAACACCGTCAATACTTGTCACCATAAAATAAAACTCCACCAGAATTTCAGCTGATTAAATATGTCCTTTGCTTCCTGTCAGCAGAGCAGGTTCAACCTTATATGGATGAGGGAAACCTTAAAACTATTTTAGACCTGAACTAGATCAAGGGTGAAAGTCAGAGGATATACTGCACTTCTTAAGGGCTGCATCTTTTCAAGCAATTACAAACACACACATGCACACACGTTCTCACACAGAGCTAATCTATTACTGATGGATTATACTAGTGAGGTCAGGTCGTGTCTGCGCCTTCTCATCAGCTTGTTAAATCTCACTCTGAAACACATTCAGCATTTAAACACTTTATGGTAATTAGGTTTCCTGCTGAAAACAGCCAATCCTGACCGACCTGCATTATTATTACCATTTTGAACTCACTTAGTTAGGAACAGAGAGCACATCAGACTCCAAATGTGTACTTTGAATGGTTCTTTTTAAAAAGACAGAAATGCAAAAGGACTTTGCTTCAATGCGAAATAACCGGTTGACAAGAGTTTTTGGAATAAACAGCGCTATTAATGCATTGAAAGCCAAACAATAAAAGATAATTAACTGTTCTAGGCTGTCAAAAGAAGCAAATGAATATGACAACAAAAGAAGGGGGCTGCATTCAATTGTAGACCTTCAGCAATTCTGCAACTGGAGCTCTGGGTCATAAACTACAAAATAGCAAATGTAATAGTCATAATATTCATAATCAAACTCTATGTTCATGCTATGTTTCCAGAATTCATATATACTATGGAACAGAGAGCAGAGAGAGAAGGTAACCACCTTCTTTTGGCCAGAGATGGATGTATCTCACATACTCTGACTGGGCGAGACAGTGTATAAAATAGTAATGCATCTCAGATCAGCTCTGCTTAACCTGGCTGGGGCAGGAAGAGGTATTAGACTGGTTTGATTTGACATTTCTCTCTATTGATCAGCCGTGTAAGCAAAGAAGACCAGGATTAGGCGTGACACTGAGAACCGATAAATGAGATGCAGATCAGGGCGACTGGGAAAACCGATCATCATCTATCAATTTAGCTTTAAGCTAAAATTTCCAAAGATTTTCTACAACTGTATTCTTTCATTTATTCAGTCTGACAACTTAATTTCACTTATAAATAATTCAGCTGGATCATGCCAATTACTGTCAACCAAGTCATGTGTGTTTGTGTGTCTTTGGTTATTAGTATGCCTTCAAGTACAACTTTATCTGCAATTCCTGTTATAGAATACACAGTAAATTTCAGTTGTAAGGAGAAGAGTTGAACTGGTTTAATAATTAAACTACCAAATATGTGATGTATGGAATTGAAAGTAAATGTCAGGTTCAATCTGAGGTCAGCTCACCTCTGTTCTCTTGAATCTATCTCTCTAAACAGCAATGTGTGTTAAAGCACGAGTATTGGACCGCAGCTGTTGGTAAGAGCAAGGTGTTTTGACTAAATAATTTTTGCATGAGTGTGTGTGTGAGTGTGTACACATGGATGGGAGTGTTAATCCCCCTCACTCTGGCGTTATGGTGTTTTAACGATTCTGGCAGATGTTGTTGTTGTTGTTTTTGTCGGAGAATGAACTCACCTAAGTGTGAGATGGTGATTTGGTGAAATTGCATACCTTTTCCCTTCAAGGGCAAATTTTAATGGTGATTTAAATCAGCCAAGGGCTCATTAGTAAGATTTTTGCTGCCATCTCTCTGCTGACAGAGAAAGACCTGAAAGATTGAGATCATAATCGTTCAGTCACATGCTGTTCACCTTTACTGCTGCAGAGAACCACTTAAGCCTCGCATACTGACCTTGAGATTATAGAACTAGCAAGGAGAAAAACACACTACTGTGTAATATAAACAAGGTAAACCAGCCTCCAGGAGAAACACAAAAATCCACATGCAAATTAATCACAACAGGCAGGGTGAAATGGTGGAAAGATAGATGATAAGATGGAAACAGACTAAAAAAGAAAGGCACGGATGATTGTGGAGGGATCTGGAGAAAAGTAGAGCAAAATCTACTCTAAATACAGCCACTTTGAGACCCGACTCAAAGAGCTGTGAGACACAGAAGGAGGGCAGGACAGAGGGATAAAGCAGGAATGGATGGATTGACAGGAAAAAAGAGTGTACTGTATAATAGGCTCTAACAATGAGCACCTGGTGAAGGTTTTACTGGATGAGTTGGCCTTGAGAGACAAACAGGATATGAATCCCAGTGACATTGTTTTTCACAAGTACAGAAGTACACTGAAATAGAGTTTCCAGACTTTTTTTATTGGATTCATTGATTCTTTTTTGTAATTTAGCGTATATATCTAAACAGACATAAAATGTAATGAATATTATTTGTAGATGGGGACAGAAAAGTAAGCAGAGATGAGAGATCAGCATAAACTCTTCAAGGTCTGTACCCAATACTGAATGTAAAAAAGAACGAACTAAAGATAGTGCTGGACTGAATTCAGTTTGTCAGCATGAGCCTTTACACATAAGAGTCAATGACACTGTACAAAATACTATGCCAATTCCATTTGTTTGATGTAAATCACACCAGTGCCAGGTCCACCTGCCACCCCCAACCCCTTTTCCTTCTCCTGAAATTCACATTGATTCAATATTGAAGTCCTTGTTGGGCTTTAGGGCTGGGACTGCTCCTGAAGATGATTTGGGAGTTAAGGGATATGTAAATGCACAGGTGTATTCATTTTCCCCACTCAGATTTTCTCTAGAATCCACAAGTCACTAATGGAGACCCAAACGTTGACTGCCCTCTGAGGTTTTCTAGTTTACAACCTGCAAAATGGCATTTGAGCTCCAGTTTGGTCTGTCAACCCCTGAGAATAGCATAAAGGTCCTATTGCCTTGCAAAATATATTTGTAAGTCTTATGCATTTGTTCAGGTGCACCAGTTTTTTTCCTCCGCACTGGATAGTAACTGAACAACTGGTGTTTGTGTACTTCTGGTATGAAAACAGCGAGTCAGGTTTTATTTTAACTGGCACTGTGAATCTTTGGGAATTTTTTTTTTTCCATATTAGTCAAACAATTGATTAATGCACCAACCACCATCTCCCATCTGTAGACCATGACAGGAAAATAAACTTCTTGTTTACACCAACAAGCTTTTTCACATCTGGCACATTTTATTATAGCTGGCATGGGATTCTGGCAAAGCTCTGTGTTACCACATTTGGATCTTTCTATTGTCGGCCTCACATCAATATCATTTACTGTCTCATACCGTTTTTTTACAATAGCATAAACTATTTGCACACCACTTTACAATGGCTTTTTCATGTGCCCCTTGTCCATATAAGGCCATTACTCTCCAAGTGAAATAATGACTGTTATTAAGATTGACCTCTACACAATGTGTTTTTTCAAAACTGAGAAACTTTAAAATACTTTCAAAGGGTGTCCACTGACGTAAAAGAACTCCCAAAATTACTCGTTGTAACAATGCAGCTCCCACAATAATAGCGTTATTTTAGCCTTATTCGGGGCAGATTAAGGGACAAGAGCCAGCTGAGATATTTAATGAGAGATTAAAATGGATGTACTGTAGTGCACATAGTCTCTATCTTTCACACATTACATTCCAATCCCCTAGTTCTGCAACGCACATATCCACACACGTGCATGCATGCACACACATATAGAAGCAGAGATCTGGCTGGCATAATAGGCTGCAGTCCCTCCCCATTCGTGTTTGTGCTTTATTTTACCTCATTTTGAGCAGCCAGCTCTTACATAGGGCTTGGCTTATTAGTGACAGTATGTATATATAAGTGGCTGGATATGGGAATGAATTCATTTAATACGAAACGGCACGTCTGGGGTCACATGGGAAATCATGTATTAGATAAAATCTACCTACTTTCTCCTCCTGGAGGAAAGTAACACATTACAGACAGTAATAATCGGCCGGATGAAGGACTCAGACACAAAGAGAAATATAGTGAGCCAGACAAAACATGTAAGGACACAGACAGAGTGCCTTTATAAAATGACTGCAAACCAAAGCAAGACTAATGTCACCAGGTTGTTCCTCTTGGATGAAAAGACGACACACATTGTAGGCAGCAAAAACAAGCTGAGGGACAGACAGACAGACGGAGTGGTAGTGAGACAAGGAGAAAGAAAACAGACAGGAAGTTGAATTATGAACGAGATAATACTACCTTTGTGGTAGCTCAAATCTGTGCCTCTTATGTATTAGCATATAACAGGGTCACAGAGGTAACCATCAGTTTCTCTCAAAGATAATTAACTGGCAATGAAACCCAGAGGGCAATTTAAAAACCCTGTTAGGACACCAATAATTGTTTTTAATTACATTTCATATCTGATCAGATAAAATCTCACTGGAAGAAAAATGTTGTTACAGGTCAAGGCTGTTGAACACCATCCAACACCTTAAGTTTTGCAGAAGATGGACCTCAAGACAATGTCATTTCCTGTGTCAGTCTATTGTTTAGACTGGTCGGACAAAGAATTTGTTCTACCGTACTGATAAGCTAACATCACTGTTGAACTAACTTTTTGCAGCAGCAGCAAAACACTGATATGACTGACAAAGCAAAGGCATGTGTGTTTTCAGTCAAGTCAAATCTGTAAGGTCCAGACACCATGAATGGACAAAAAATGCTAAGTTTCTTGAATAATTTTTAAATAAACTAACCATACACTTAGTTGTGTCGGAGAGGGAACCTTTCAACACTTTCTCTTTCCAGTCGCCGCTTTGTTACTCTCTTTGTTGTCTCATATGAACACACAAGGTAACAAAGCACCTGCGCCAGAGCCAAATCCCAATCTCCTGGTCAGGAGTCCTTTGGGTGATCCAACATCCTACCCAAACCTCCACTGACTTTGGAACTTTGTACTCATTCTGCTATGTCAGGTGGAGCAGTTGCTATGAATATCCTATATCCTATAATATCCTATACACTGAAGTTTACTGAAAGGCCAGTGTGTCATGCAGACTATTCAATCCCTAAAAAGCTCCTTGAGCCTCTGTTTGAGAAGTTGACAGGAGTAGCAAAGAACTGGTCTGTGATGGCCTTGACATGAGACTGATTAGAAAATTCTTAGGGTCATTAGAGACTGAGCTATTGGGAAGTCCCAGGCTGTTTGTCCCCGCCCTCACTTTGGAGAGTTCCTTTCTCTGCGAATGGTCATTTCATTTTTCAGGGAGCCACAGAGGTCCCCTGATGGTGCAAGATGCAGCTGGATTGTCACAACCAGGTGGGGGGATGATGAAAGAATCAGACTCCAGATGGCAGACATCACCTAGAGATTCTTTAGAGTCAGACAACAAGGTGGGGGCAGTCAGGGGACAATGTTGATGAGAGTCACAGTTTTATCAGGACGAGCTAGCAAACAGACAGCAATTCCAGTAAGGACATAACCTGTAATGTCTTTAATGTGAATGGAAATTGCTAAGTTATGTCTCCAAGCAAGATACAAAATGGTGGGTGAAGGGTTTGTCCTGCTTTAACCTAGGCGGAGCAAAACAACACAAGTCAGAAAGTTTGAACTTTTCACAGAGGCAGACAGAAGAAAACAGCTATTTGAGCTTTTAGTCAGGTGCAAGTGACAGAAGCTGAAAGGCACTTAGACGAATTGACAAAGTTTTATGGTACTTGATATTAAAGAGGTTTTTTTGGTTTTTTTTTTTTTTTACTAAACAAATAGAAAAAAGTTTGGAGATGTTAACTTTGTGCTCGTTGTTTTTAATTATACATTCAATCCCACACGGGTGGATCAAAGCCACCTGTGTAAAAGACTGATGTCAGTCTTTCTTCATGCACTTCCCTGTGTTTGCACATGGATTGGTGCCAGATCAGTTCACAGTCTCTATAAAGCTACCATCTGCAGTGGGATTATAGTGCCTGGTGTAAAGTGAGGTTATGCCCAGAGAATGCAGCATAATACGGAGCTTGCACATCGGCATTACTTTCCTTTTTTTTTTTCTTTCTGTGTTCAGCTAAATTAGGTCTGCTACTTCATGACTGTCCCAGCTCTGTTTTGTTTTTCTCTTTCCTCTTTGTTTACAAGCTTTTCTGCATTTGTCTTTTATTAATCTCTATGGGTATTTAAGGCACAAAATGTCCTTGTGTCCCCTTCAGTTATATATATATATATATACATATACAATACATGTCTGTGTGTGAAACTGTGATATAGCCAAATGGAGCATGGAGCAAATAGAAGCAACTACGCTATGACTGCATACTTGCAGTGTGTCAGATATCAACATCGACATTTCACTTACAGTTTCAAGCACCAGCTCAGTAAGAAGGGAGGAGATTATGTCTCTGGTTTCTGTCACCAAATGACCTTTTTTTTTTTCCTTTCCTAGATTTCCTGGGGAAGGGCAATGCCATTTTATATCCTTTGTTGTCCCCCAATGCAGTGAGCTACTGATGACTGTGATTTGATTTTTGAAGTAAAATACTTATAGTTACATTTAAAGTTCTGTTTGGAGAGTACAGGCAGTGTCTGCTCAGCTGGTTGAGGTTTGAACTAGTGGTAAGGGAACTTTCCTGGCAGCTATTTATTAGCTCCATTAGCCTGCATGTGTTATCAGAGCAGTCATCTGACTGCTTACCTGATGACACTGATCATAATTCTTACATGCATGTGTGTCAAGTCTGTTGATGGATAAAACAGCAGTTTTGCTCCTTTGTCCTTTCACAGAGTGCAAACCTTTATATTGATAAGTTAGATTCATTCATGTGTTGGTCATATGTCAGTTTGCTGTGACAGGAGGAGTCAGGGATCAAACACTCATTCCTACCTACAGTACAGTTGAAGGTCAGCCCAACTCAACCCCTGGACTTTAGCTGTCTAAAGAACTCTTGCTCCACCATATAAGCACAGAAAATTTCTGGTTAAGCGTCGGACTGATGAGGAGGCAATGCTGTGACACTGAGATAGTGTATTTTGGTAAATTGTGAGTTTTGGGAATAATAAGCATGCAAAATAAAGACAAAGCCAAGGAGATCATGCTACATTTTTACAGGTTTTGACACTTTCTGCCCATCCAAGCTACAAGTGCTGTCATCATATACAAGGACCTATCAAATCCTCCAGTAATAAGCATGTGATACTCAACAGCTGTAAGACACAAGCTGCTCCTGATCTTGGATTCTACATGAGTACGTGCTGCTTGATGGTAAATCCCTGCTTGCTAATGAATATTTATGTTTACTCATGTCCTCTCCTCAACTCACGCTGTAAAAGAAAGTACAGGTGATCGTGTTGCTTAAGTTTCTCTGTTAGATCCACATAGCAGAAGTTAGGTCCACTGATCCTTCTGAAGGAGAACTGACCCTCTCACTGTGTTACAGGTCCACCACGCCCCTCTCTAAAAGCCTCTAAACATCAGTGGAGCTGTTTATCCACCAATCAAACCACTGTTCCTTAACATTCAGCCAATGAGCTGTTTGCTGAGTTGTTGTTGTTGAGTTATTGTTAAGTTGGTTCTTGTCATTTAAACTATGTTTTAAAAAGCACTTGATAAAACTTAGTTTATCCTTTGTCTTTGCTGACTACTTGTGAGAAGGGTCCTACTCAGTCTGTAGCTTTAATGAAGCCTTGAAGAAGTTCACTGCTGTTTTTTTTTGCTTTCCCTTTTTTTCTTGGTCAACTTTGTATTCTTATTGTTTGGTTCTGTAGAGCAACTAAGCTTTTATTTTCAAGTTTATGTGGGTTTTGTGTATATTACTCTACCTTGAAGACCTTGATGTCTTATTTGCTTCTATTTTTCCAATACTGTTGAGTTATTTTTCTGCAAATTAAAGCCATTCATTGTTTCATTTCCATTCTTCCA
>JAUZTA010000014.1:3930481-3943047 GCA_034780835.1 Ctenochaetus striatus | reverse complement strand
GCATAGCCATTAATGTGTATTTAGTCAAAGGAAAGCACAGGCTGCAGCACTGACAAGCCAGTTAATTAGCTGCTTAGCTAACGAATGTGTTGCTGTACTTTTGGTGGCACCACGTTTTGAGCAACACAGTTTCTGCTAATGTTCAGAATGCTGGCAGAGATGATAAGAAGCCAAGGATATGACAGCACAAGAAATTCAAAAACAAATCAAAGCCAAGTATTTGAAATGACATGTCACAGGAGCAAGAGATCTTTTTATAAATCCGTCCAATAGTTCAAAAGCTCTGTATTTTCTGACACATAGCATCACAGAGCAAACAGTGTCATGCATTAATCTGTTGTGACAAGGTGGCCTGATAGTAAGTAACATTGTATTATTGTATTTAAAAGTATTTAAATAGTGCCTAAGCTTTTTCATTTTTCACCTCCATGAAAAAGCGAAACTTAGAAAAAGACCTATTTAAATCAGGTAGTTCTGGTAATGCTCTCTCCATCAATCTAGTGCCACCAAGAGGTCAAACTTTTCCCTTATACTCTAAAATATCGCGGTAGTTTGACTAGACTTTACCTGTTGCACCACCATGAGTTTCACGTTTGTTACCAACCCTTAGGTCTTCATGCTTTGTACTTATTAGAAAATCTTAGCATGTTTGTACTTTACTAAGTGAAGATGGTGAACGAGGTGGACATCACAACTACTTGGCATTAGCACGTTAGCTTTCTGATGTTGGCTTTAGCTCAAAGTACCTCTCTATCTTCATAGAGCTATAGCATATGTGAATTTAAATGCTAAGTGAATTAAAATCTTTGTACTCCCTCATGGTGGGGTTGTTCAGTTGTATTCGGTCCGATAAGCTGATCAACTGATTGGCCACCACAGCATGACGTTATTCCGTTGTTGTTTTTTCAGTTTTCCTTGCAGTCTGCTCTGCTGCAGCCTTAACACACTTTGCATATTATAAATGAATGGGAGGGCTTCTATTTTCTTAGCAATGCCTGATTTGGTCTAAAAAAAAGGCTCTAGTCTTGTTAGTTACTGAAGCGTACTCAGCTGGATACCTGGTCATACATTTCTCACTGTCATGCTGCAACCACCACAAGCTTACAACTTTGCAAATACAATGAATACAAGGAAGTTTATTTGTCATTTTACACCAAGTCATTATAAAACAAATCAATGTGAATATCAGGTATTTGTTGAATTCTACTTTCACTGAAATGTATATTTATTAAAATCTGCACCTTGAACTCAGAGTTTGTGAGAATACTGGAAAACAGTGTATTCCTATATATTATGGGTGGTGGAATGATAAAACAGAATTGAATATCAAGTTATGATTAATCATTTAAGGTAAGCACAACATAGACACACACCAGTGCCTTTCAATGTGATGATTAATGAAGAGCAAAAATAACTGCAGGATGCGTCAACTGGACATGCATGATAATACACTACCTTAGGTGACCTGGTTAGTGTTGGCTAAATTACAGTGATTGATTTTTAAATAGCCCTGTCATTTGTCACCGTCACTACTGTATTATGTTTGTAGATACTATTAATGTGAAAATTACATTCTTTCACCATGAAAGGCCGAGGTAATAATAGAATGGATTGGACAAGCCATTTCATAGCTAACAGTTAATTATAGGCCACACGGTCACGCTTCGTAGCCAGCACACAGAAGTCTGTGAAAATTCAACTGGAATAGTCGTTTTAAAAAGAGCAGAGATATTTGATCATGATCCGGCATTGTCACTGTCTCATCTGCTGCATGGGGCACAGCTTGCCATCTTTGCAAAGCTGAAATCACAATGCTTGAAAACACTTCAAATAATGCATAGGATCATTGTGTTCAGTGGTCAGACATAACTGAAATTCTGTTTGGATTTTGCCAATAAAAATCACTTGGTGGGGGTTAGGAAAAGATCATCTTATGACTTAACATAGAGGAGAGTGGGCATGGATGTTACACGGGGAGAGTTGTAACACCACTAATTCCACCAATCAGAGGTAAAATAAAAGTCACATGATCTTTTCAGTGTTCACTCAATTCCTCCTCAATCCTCCATGGTTGTCAAGGCTGGAAACAGGTGCATGCAAATTTTACAGAGAAAAAATGGTTTTGAGGCAAAAAAGTAAAGTTTTTGACTATCACTGTATTTTGTTTAGTACTTATACTATTGCAAATACAATCACACAAGTTCTATTAGATTTAACTGTGGTTTCTCAGGCAAATGTGATGCTCTTTTTCTCCTGATATTTCAAAACCACCAGTAATGCAGCTAGTTTAACAATGGCTGACAAGATGGAGTTGTCACAAAAAGTGCAACATTTATAGCCTCACATACCTTTGAGAACATGATCTTGTCTTTATTTTCCCTGATTTTTATCAGTTTTATAGTTTGCCTCTGTCTGTTTTTTTTCTGTCTGGCCCTGGAATGTCTGCAACACGTATAAAGAAATTCGCAGTCAGCACCCTCATCTCCCTTATGTCTATGATTCCCTTGCTATTAAATCCCGATCAGATCTAGAACTTTGTTTGAGACATGAATTATCAGAGTCTGAGTCCATTAATGATTCCAAGGCTTTCATAGTTGTTTACCTCTTTGTGAGCATCTACATTTTTAAAGGCCACGTGTGTTATAAAACTCTTATCCTTTCCTTCTGGTTTCATTTGGATCTTTTTTGCTTGTTTTGGGACCCAGAACTTTTTCACCGTATTCTTAACAGTGCCTCCAGCAATGGATAGTCAAAACGTCTCGTCAATGGTGGGCAAGCACTCTGTCACAAATGATCAAAAATCTCAGCAGCAGCAGTGCAAGGGTTAAAAGAGTGCAGGAGAGTAAGAGGGAGACAAGAAAGATGGGTTTGTTGTGCTGATTTCAGCCCGTATCAGTGCGAAGACGTGGCATGCACCACAGCCAGCTGAGCCGTGGGGCATCCCAGGAGCTACCCCGGAAAGAAGAGGAGTCGTGATATGCACAGACAAACACACTACATGGCTCATAGAGGGGGTGTGTGTGTCCATATACACTCCCACAGACACACACACACTGGTTGCATCCCACACCTCCTCTTCATCCTAGGAGCTGTCCTGTTTTGACCGGAGCTCATTTACCACAGCCTGAGGCTATCAACACCACCCCCCACCCCCACCCCTCCACCCCACGAACACAACACTCCTTATCAGCTCTCCCTCCACACTTCCCTCTTCTTCTCCTAACTCGCTCAGCCTCTCTCTGTTTACCTCTACGTGTCTGCCTCTTCGCTTTTGTCTCTCACTCGGAACAACCGCCCTCCCTCATGCAAACACGGACTTCTGCCCTTTGCAAAGGAAATCTCACGATGTTCTTCAGCAGCTATGAAATGCATCTTCCTTCCTTTAATTCAGTCACAGAATCCTGTTTGTCAAAACTGTTTATGAATACATTTAGCGCAGGATTAAAGAAGAAATAGATGACCAGCCATCATCTTTTTGAACGTATGTTCCCCTATTCTCCTCTCTCCGTTAGACACACACACACACACTATACCAGACTCAGGGGGTCTTCATGTGAAAAAAAAAAAGTTAAGAATTAGGATGTGCAACCGTACTTAAACGCCACATCTAAAGAGAAGGTTAAGAAATTCAATTTGCACTTTACTCAAGCCTAAACATAGCTGGCAATTAGTTTTACCTTAAGCTGTTTGTGACTTAGATTTAGTCCCAGTCTGCAAATTCAGTATACTGTGTCCATGTACAACACTGCTACCAAAGCTATAGAGACATCACTACACTTTGTGTTCTAAAAGAAAATGATGTAAGACATGCAGTGACAGGCATTAACGAAATCCAACAAGCAGGATGTTTGATGCTTGATTCACAGTTGATTAGCAAACACTTTCCTTTCAGCAACGCAATGCAAAGCATACTCCAAAGAAATTAAGCTTATTTCGTATGCATGTGATATCTTGAGCATACTTGAAGATATTCTGCACAAATGGTATGTAATTATAAATTATATGAAATTTACATCATGTTGTTATAATCAAATTATAAAAGTGTTATATTGATTAAGATTTGTTTGCAGAATAAATGAACATTCTGGGTAAAACAATTTAACACAGTCTGCTTTTGCCTCCAGCCTACTTATTCTCAAGGTCATGATGTGCTTACCATGAACTAGATCCCACAACATGTTATCAGACCTTATCTGAGAGTGAAAGAGTTTCCTAACAGTCACACTCGAAGGCAATTTGAAAAGCCTCCCATCATAGAAAGGCAAGTAGTAATAAATACTATTATTACTGTTATTTTTTTGTATTATTATTTATCCTCAGGATAAATCCACAGCACTGTAATTGTTTCTTTGTTCAAAGTTAGCTTAAAAATTTCATTATTATCATTAAATATTTGGAATAAGCAGATTAGTTTTTACTTTTTAAGCTCTCTAACATTACTTCTAATAAAGTGGCACAGTATAAGACTACATGCAAACTTATCTCTATTTTGTATTCTCTTTTCTCATAGACATCTTCCCAGCCACACAATACACATTTATTCAACACTGGCTTCCTCCTGATCCCTGCCCCCAGAGGATCCTTCTTTGTGGTGAGAAAAGACAGACAGTAAGATTAAGAAGAAGCTGGGCTATAGAAGCGTGTTAGCTTTTCTTATGCAATTGTTGAGTCTCATGCTGGACAACACCATTGCTAAAATAAAAGCAGAAGCTCTCAGTATCTGTAGTCTCACCCAGGTTAATATGCACAAGTCGCTACACTCATTTGTTTGTTCAAAAAGTGACATTTATTTGTTTTAAGAATGAAAAAATAAGCTTGTAAGAAACATTTTGAAATCCCCCCTTTCTCTTTACATACTATCAAATTTGTCAGCATGCCATGTTACCAGCTATGGTGCCTCTTCATGCTGCCATTAAAGTATGTCAGAATCAAAAATTCTACTTGTAGTGGTTTTAGTTTGCAAAAGAAAAGAAGGTAACGACCCAAATAAGTTCAAACAAGTTGAGACAGTCTGAAAAAGTTCTGGAATAATCACAAAAAACATCTGTTCAAAAAATTCCACAGATAAACAAGTTCATTACAAACAGGTGAGTTAACTGATTTGATATGAAAGGGGCATCCTTAGAAGGCTCAGTCATGCTCAAATAAGAACAGGGCAAGGTTCACACTTTTGTGAAACACTACTTTTCCACCCTATAACGAAAAAACATAATTGGTATACAGGGAATGTAAATGCAATTTTTGTTTATGGAAACACCTTGATGTCTCTTGAAGGATTAGAATTTTTGGGCAGAGTCATTAAAACACAACCTTTCTACAGAATGAAGCCGGACTCCTATGATTGCAAAGTTTCCTTGAGTGTTTTGCTGCCAATTCTACAACTCCTTCCCCTTTGCTCGCACAAGCCTTGAACTCAGGCTAGTTGATTGAAGGGCATTCTCTCTACACAATACACCACCTTGTTGCCCCATTTACACCGTCCTTTATCCTACAGCTCCATGCTTTGCTGCTGTAATGACTCAATTTCCCCTCTGGCATGCCTGGCCCTTAGGGATCAATAAAGTTAATCTTATGTTGCCTTACCTTATCTTGCCTTGGATCCCAGCCTCATTAAGACATGCTGGAACTTTTGCCATATGGGGAGCTAAGTAAAAATAGGCCCATGGCCCAAAAAAAAAAAAAAAATGTGTCTGAGGCTTAGTTCTGGTGGCAGCAGTGGCAATATGTTTTAATAAATCTCGATCTCAGACTCATGGGGAGTGAATTTCTCATTTTTGTCCCTTACTGAAAGAGCTTTAATATCCCTGGGATTATGGCCTTGTGGAAACCACAGAACCTCCACTCCATTTGTCTGACACCTTTTCAACTGTTCATTACAAAATTAGGCTTTTTTTTCTGTTAAATGGTCGTTGGTAGCAAGATAAGACCGAGGAACTCACCGTGAGATCATTTAAGGTCTGTCTGAGTGTGGCCTGAGTCTTTTATCATTAATCCTCCCTATTTTTTAGTGGAAATCTGACGGCTTGCAGCAGTTTATTATTCTGCTTCAATGTGTCAATCAAAGTCAGACATGGTCAGCATGTTTCACGAGATACAGCACAACAGTATTTCTAGTGCCATTAAAAATGGCAAATGTTGGGATAATTTTTGACATTTGATATGCCTCCGCCATGTCATTGGAAGAGTGGGCAGTATGAGAATCAATCTATGGATCGACAGATTCCTCAACTGCACGTAGAAGAAACAGCAGCAGCTACAGTGCTGTAAAATGGCAGTCAGGAAAGATAGAAAACAGATAGAAAACGTCAGAAGAAATCTGGCTTTGCTCTTCATGACAGAATGAGGAATTCAGGAAGGATGATAAAAATCCAGCTCCTATGTGGGAGCAAGCGGTTTGGAAACGAGTAAATATTTCCTTGGAATTCAAGTATTGTATAAGAGCTGACTTGAAATAAGGATGTCTCAATTTGCCCATCTGTATCTTGGTTTCAAACTAGAAAATTGTCATCTCACTCTCAGGGTCTAAGAATCTATTGTTCTTCAGTAGACAAATAATGAACTACAGTATATCAAGGCAGCAGGACCTGACATGAAATATAGCTCTTCATCTTTGAGAAACCTTGGAAGCAATAATCTTCAATATTGCTTAAGTCCTACAACAACAAGAGACAGGAAGTCTGTGTATCCACTTCTTTTCAGTATGATCACTGTCTTTTACAGCTTTCATTATTCTGTTTGACCTTGTTTCTTTTTGGCTGATCCTTGCCCATCACAGGAATAAGTCAAGGAGGCTAATTAACCTCCTGCATGCACATGCTCTGGTGCACAACCGCACACAAGCATGCATGCGCCAGTCATCCCCCCTTTGCGTGATTGCTTTCTTTTGGGTGCTAATGCTGGGCAGCACTTCTCTCAGGTCAGCCCAACCTTGCCCTGCTGTCTTGATGCAGAGTCAAGCAGGCTAATCTCCCACCTCCAGCCTTCCAAGCAAAGACAACACTAGCTGCCTCCTTCATTTACCTTGTTAGCTAACTGACAGGGGGCTGTCTGGCCTGCAGCTTAAAGATCTTAATGAGCAGAGGGCCTTGTTAGCACTGTGTGGATGGCGAGAGACAAATGAGCTTGTTAAGTCCAGGCTATGCATATGCTTAATTAGCCTTTTGTAGTGTGTTTGATAGCACAATCATTTTCTGTGTGTGTGTGAAAGAAAGGAAGAGTGTGTGTGTGTGTTTGTGTGTGTGTGCAAGCATTTAAAACTCCTGAAAAACACCCCTCAGGTCAGTGTGTTTGTATTTGCTATAGGTAGTCCTTAGGGTAGACACTTACTACGTGTAACTGTTTGAAGTCTGCTGTGTGTGTGTGATTGATACACAAAATGTTTTGAGCTATTTACTGAACTGTCCAAGCTGAACTCAGATACACACACTCTTCCTCTACCTCTGTCTTGAAAAAATGGTGCGTGGGAGGACTGGAAATATAGACTCAAACAACAATGTAAATTCATACACACATACAAAACCATGAACATAATTAGAGGAAATATCACATAAATTCTGGCTCGGTGGTCATTAACGAGGTTCAGGACAGCAAAAACTGAGTTAATCTGGTGTCTCCAGTGCAACAGCCCCTAGTTACACATGCACATAACACAGGTGTAAGTTCACAGTCACCTTTTCATACTCATTAACAGTCCAGTCACTGTTTCTTTTACCCAAACTTACATTTCCACCCTCTTGACTTAACAGTGGAACCTTCCTTACATCAAGTATAACCTTTACCTCCCTATTATCATTCGAACCAAAACACACACATTAACCCCAAATACCACCGGGCACAGCTCTGAGATGCTGCGTCTACAACACAGTTTTATTTCATCCTCCATATGGCTTCTTACCCCGCTGGGAGTGTTTCAGAAGCAGAGCTTTTTGCCTGATGACTTGCTCAGATTTTGTTAATGTGGTCCTTCTTAGTGCTTGCCACATCAAGTGGAATTGCAAGCACTGAATTGTGTGGACATGATCAGCACCAGCAGCAGCATTGCTTCCAAATTGCTGTTGCAGTTTCGCTGGGTAAAATCTGCAAGTCAGTGAGATGTAAGTGCTATCTCAGGTCAGCCTCCATGCGGGAAATCTACACATCTAGACTGAGTCAGAATGGGTCAACGTGTATTAGGGTAAGCAAACAATTTCATCAGATATGATTGGAAACGTGTCTTCTGACAATGTTTTCTTTGTGTAATAGCTGCACATATTCACCTAAACAATAAACCAATGTACTGTACAAATGTGAAACAATATAACTACCTGCAAATCTTTCTTTTGTGGGATCGAAGAAGTAGAAAGCCTTTGGTTGCCATCCGATAACCAGCGGTAGCACATATTGTCAGAGCAACACTATCCATAAGTTCAGGGCTTCGCCTGCACTCATAAAACTAAAGATGCGTTAAACCTTTCGCTTTATCTCACGCAGGCTCTGCTCTCTACTGGAATCAAATGTATGTATGCAATTTGAGGGAAAATTTACCCATAAAATTTACCAGAACCCAGAGCCTGTGTGATATAAAACAAATAATTACTGACAAAATTACCAAGGAAACCTCATTCTTATTTTCCTCCAACTGCACATGATTTGATCAAGTGACTGAAAAAAGATTAAAAAAGACACAAGCGGCAGATCATAAAAACCGTAAACATAAGGAAAATTATATACACAGGACACCTTATTCCTAATGGGATGAATAATAAAACACTACTTCAGTCTAGAGAGTCAAAGAATTTGGCTGAACGTAAAAACACCCTTTGGCCACATCAAGAGTCTCTTTTAAATTAGCTCTGCTGGTAGTACAGTCGATTCTTCTGCTGGCAGCTGCAGAACCTGTGGGATTGAGACCTTAAACTGGCTTGTTGTAATTGGATGATGAATTCCTAAGAGTCTTTGCTGGCCTAAAATACTAGCACCACCATCATTGTTAGACAAACAATGCATGCACACTTAACATGCAAACAGATGCCTATGTATCCATTCCATATAATCTTTTTATATTTGCTCTTTCTAGGTTTTTATGTTACTTCACTCTCTTCCAGCAGTCCCTCTCTCCCTTCTATCACAAGCCATGATCCACTGCAGGCAACATGATCAATAAGTCAGAAAAAGTCCATATATTTCTTTAAGAAGCTTTTGAGGATAATAATCTGATCTTTGGATGATCGACATGTTGCTAGAGAAAATCATTCCAATGCTTAAGTCACTGCAGCCACCGGCAAGTCACAGGTCCAGATTTTCGTGCCTTGTTGCCCAACAGGTCTGACTTTATTTTGTGAGCAATAGCTGTCTAGCAAGTGCTAAATGAATAAATTGTTGATATCAGGCTTTCAAAGCTTCCCAGATAAGGTAGATTGAGTTTTGGGTTTGCTTTTTTTTTTTTTGTTTGTTTCAACAAATGCCTTCAGCTGTCTATGTTAACAGATCAGAAATAACGGTAATGCATGAGGCAAAAACTGACAGTTTTTTATCTGCACTAAACCCATTAATTTATTTTTGAGTACAGTCCTGTTTTTTTTTTCTTCTTTGTTTTGGTGATGATTAAAAATGTTTCCTGGTGGGCCTTTTCCAATTCATGGGTTCAGTGTCACCCAAAGGACACATAGATAAATGTATGTAAGTTCTAGGGCTTGTGATAGCGTGGGACATCACCCTCATTAACACATTATTTCAGAAGGGGGTGATAAATCACAGTGTGAGCAAAGTCAGTAATGGGTTCCCTATGGTAATTATGGAGTAGAGCTCTGAAGCAAATAATCATATACATCCCTAATATTTTGGAGAGATAATGCCAGAAAACAATCTGTTCCCTCTGTGTGAGTAAATTGGCTGTTTATTTTACTTTGCTGAACAAACACAAAGCTTTCGCCCGACACCACAATGTCTTGTTTGAGATTCAAATCAGCGTCTTCATTTCTTTTGACTGCTTTCAGATGGAGGATAAGTTTCAAATTAGCCATTTGTCCATTTTACAGCTGACAGCTTCAAAGGCAGGCAAATGTTTACACTGTTGCTCGTTTTATTATGAAGACCAAAGCCAGTGTTGGGAAGCATCTGGGCTGCTGCAGTGTCCTTGAACTAGACAAAAAAGTCCTGACCGGCTCCACATGGGGCTCCTGAGGTGTCAACCTGGAGGTGCTGCCTGATGTTGAAGTGGCAACCACACCTGCCATGATGCGCTTTATAATTAAATATATTTAGCAAAGAAAATGTGTCCAGAGTCTGCACTCACTACATTTTAGGTGTGAAGTACTGTCACAGTGGAAAAAATACAAAAATTAAGTACGCTTGAGAAAAGCAGCTTATGCTACTAAAAATATTTTAAATTAATGTTTGCTGATTAGAAAAAAGTAAACTATATGCACAGCTGCACAATGCTATAATAAACTGCATATTCTGATAACACAAATGGCAGTTAAAAACCCTTAAAAAAATTAAACAATGTTTTTATTTGGCAACTACTTGTGTTCAAGTATACTGATTGCATAAACAGTGCTCTCCCTAAAGATGGGTCTGAATTGTATTTCAATTGGTGTGCATATATTTGAGGCACAATGACAATTATCGGGAACATCCGTCTCTCTCAATGGTTCTGAAAAAGTTAAATTAAGCCACTTAAAATCAGCTCATGTTTATGATTATGATAAATATCCCATTCAAAGCTGTGGTTCGTGAAGAGTATGTAATAGAGTGGAAACATTAAGTATGTGTTACACTGGGATTTTTAAAGAGATGGAGGTTTAGTCCTTGGAGGTTTTAGAGAATATTTATTCCTACAAATGATAAATATTATCCTTTTCAATAAGGTGGCTGCATGTGTTCGAGCGTTCACATACAAATGATGGTCAGACAGTGACACTTTTTTTTCTTTCCTTCTTATTGATGTAGTGTTCCCTTTCAACTGTCTCAAGTGCTCAGCTGTACCAACACAGATCTTAAGGTTGTGGAGAGTTTGTGGTTCATCCTGTGACTCCATGTGATGTGAAAACTTTGTGGCTTGTTGTTAGAATCCTAATGAGATGAGATGCTCCTAATGGTCCCTGTTGATTTAGCAGCGCCCGTCATGGTGGGACTCTCATCTTCCACATCTTGTGCTCGTTAACCCGGAATACCCCACAGACCTGCTGCACCTGCCTCTGCTCCTGTCCTCCCTCCTCGCTAACTCGACGTTCTGCTGTGCACCACTGACAAGGGTGTTAAGACATAGAGGAGATGTAAGATATTTTCTCTGTGTGAGTTTGTTTGATGCACGTTGTGGTCCTAAGCTCCCATTCACATAAAGGCAGATGCTAAAAGGCAGCTTACCCTCCTCACAGTGTGACCTTACTTGTTAGGTTATATTGTTAAGTTATATGTAACAATCAAGAAAATAATTGGAGCAAAACAAACAAGGTAAAAGTCCAGTAAATTAATAATGACAGGAGAATTAAAGTAATCAAGTAATACCAAACACCGGTTAAACAGTATTTTAACAGTTTGACTTGTTAGACAGCATAATTACTGTCAAAAGCAGTTCGATTTAGGCTTTTATTTATTTAGACTCTTTAAATTGCTTCAGCACAATAGCAGCTTTTAAGATATTTCAGAGTTCATCCCAAGAGTTTGGAGTGAGGGATAAAAAGCAATAATGCCTGAATAAACTTTGTTTACATCACATAAAAGCCACTGAGCCAAATATAACAAAGAGAGTGATTAAGAAAGGCAGCTTTATAGGATGGATTCTTAAATAAATGCCAGCAGATTAAACAATACTGCTATTTCCGTACACAAACATCGTATAAAACTCTGCAACATTTAGATTATCACTTGGAACTGCATGAACACTTCACAGTCCCTCGCTGCACTTTCCCTCATCTCAGAGGTAATATACACTGTTTGACTAGTAAGATATATATCAAATTAAATAATTGATAATGAGACTCCATTAACATTTTCATGGTTAATTGATAAAGCAATTAGCCATCTGTGGATGAAGCAGATCTTTGAACACATGCTGACTGGCGTAATCTGTACACACACACACACACACACACACTCACACCGACAGAACAGAAAGATCAGAGGATACACTTGCAGATGCCACTGCGAGACAAGGCTCTTTTTATACCGAGATACTGTGCGTGTGTGTGTGTGTGTGTGTGTGTAGGTGTGTGTGTGTGTGTGTGTGTGTATACATTTACACCTCAGGATGAGACTTCACCATGTGTTTCATTGTTGACCCAGCATGTCTTGCGCCTGTTTAAGTGTGTATGTGTGTGTCAGCTATTGCCATCTGTTCATCTCAGTTTTAGGGCACCGCATGTTTTAACAAAGATGATCTTGAATCAACATAGCAGTTCATTCACCTGTGACCAAGCCATCTGACTACAGTATTTAACACTGACAACAGTGAATGTCATTAACTTTCTCCCTACTGCACCATAATGTGTTGCTATGCTGCTTAATAGGCCCTTTATTAAAGGTCATTATATTTTTCTTGGAGTTTAAGGAGTCTGGTGGGGAGAGTAACTGGCACAATAAACATT
>JAUZTA010000014.1:3890520-3904946 GCA_034780835.1 Ctenochaetus striatus | reverse complement strand
GGTTCTGTGCTGAGCTATGGCAGCTAATATTCACCCTCTGAAATCTATCTGCTTGTTAATTCTCTTGGTAGCCGTGAAACTCCTCCGTGGCCCTGTGGGGCTATCGATTGTATCTGTTTCTCTTGTCAATGAAAACACGATAAGACCAACAGCTGCTTAGTCAGCTCTTATACTGGGAAATTATCCTGAGGGTGGAGGAGAGCTAAGGATGAAGGACAGAGTAAGAAGGTGGAGACAGAGGAGGGAGATGATATAAAATGAAATCAGGGGATGTAGAACAAGAGGAAAGATGAGGATAAAGGAAAGAAGATAAGAGAAAGTAAAAAAAAAAAGAATACAATCAGATAAAGAGGAATACAGAAGGGGAGGGGAGGAAGGAAGGAGAACTTCTGTGTGCATATCAATATACAAGATCTGTTATGTGACATTTAGAATATCTGGTCTATTAAAGGCACACAGTGCACTAATAACTTCCTATCATACTTCCATGAAGTTGCTGTACTTGTCAGAAATAGACTGGAAAAGGAGGCTTCATCAGTATAGCAACTTTAGTCCTTTTTAATAGGATTATATAGAATTCTTGATCCTACGCTTCCCATAATGCATCTCATTGGTGTCTTTCCTTCTTGTGGTTATGCAATATCCACAAAATGGCAAGAACAAGAAAACCCACTGACTTCTGATTAAGTAGCTTTCATACAATGTTTGAAGGTGGTTGCTGCATATAAGCAATAGAGATGCACATGATAAATGCACCAGTGCACTGTTTTTTTTGGGTATTTATGTGTTTTTAGCAATTTAGTAATCATGATTGAACCCCTGTTTTTTGCAGATGATGTGGTACTATTTGCACCATCAGCCTATGACCTCTTCGCTGGACAGTCATGCAGCCAAGTATGATGCTGGATGAGGATCAGCACCTCAAAATCTGAGGCCTTGGTTCTCAGCAGTAAACCAATAGACTGTCAACTTTAAGTGGGAAATGGGCTTTTACCCCAAGCCAAGATGTTCAAGTATCCCTGGGGCTCGTTTATGAGTGAGAGGACTACAGAACAAGAGATTAGCCAGAAAATCAGAGCAGCAGGAGCAGTCTTGCGCTTGCTTTACCACACCATTGTGACAAAAACAGAGCTGAGCAAGAAGGCAAAGCTCTCAATCTACTGGTCGATTTTTGTTTTTACTGGTTGGGTCATGACTGAAAGAACAAGATCACAGATACAAGTAGCTAAAATGGGTTTTGTCAGGAGGGTGGCGTCTTCCTTAGAGACAGGGTGAGAAGTTCAGTTGAGTTGGTTGATGTGGCCAGGGAAAGGGAAGTTTGGGGTCCTCTGAAAAAAGGGGACAAAGGTGGTGTGCCACACTGCTGACTAGTAGTTAAGACCACATCAAGGTCAACATATTCAACAGGTACATTTTCAGGATATAAATAGTCAGTATGTGCAGTTATAGTTACCAAAGTAAGTATGTTATGATAAAACATGATCATTTCTTAACTCCAACCAACCAAGCAAGAGTTTTTAAGCATGAAGCTAAGCAAACCTTAATCTGAAGGTATTTTATTTAAAAATGTGATATTATTCGCCCTAAATAAGTGTTTTTTTTATTGGTGTCTGCACCTAAACAAGACCTTTACCACAAGAATAAAGTTTCAATGAAAAATAAGAACAAAGAAACAAAGAAAGTTTTATATATGTGATTAAGAGAAATGTACACAGCCAACATTAATTTCTGGCGATTGGGTTGTTCAGTATTACAATCAGTCACCAAAATATAAGTTGTGCTGTTTTTAAATGGTCATTTCATTCATATATAAAAAAAACATAAAACCTTTGGTTGCTCCTGGAAGTCTTGAGGTTGAAAATGTAACACAGAATACAGATCAGATTAAAATATTAACTCTCACCTCCAAAGAAAAGTCGTTCAAATGTCTGTTTCTTATCCAGTCTGCACCTTAATACAGTAACACACATTCTTTTCTCTTTTTTTACCTCCCTTTTTCAGTATTTCAACAGATGTTCAAGTGCTGATGGAGGAATTTATTTCACATACAGAGAATCTGTGTCATTAATGTTACCTATAATGTGTCCTGTGCATCTCAGTTCCTGGTTAAAAGTCTCTTACTGCCCTCTGTTGTTCATTTACATACTTCTGCTTCACACTGAGCATACCTCAGTGTACGGTATACTATCAGACTTTGAGTTTTTCCATTGTTTCTGCTCGGTTTAAGTAACACAACTGCACTGGGATTTGTCTTGTTTTTAAGTGTTTTTTTTAAATCACACTGGAGGGTCTCGCTCTACAATCAAAACTATCGTTCTTTGTTAATTTTTTTAACACCAGCTGTGTGCAACTCTTGTCCCCAACTGAGAAAGTTTTCAAGCTCGTTTAAAAAGTCGGCTGCAGGTTTAATTTAAAATTGAGCTCCAAAGCAGAGTAAAGTCATAGCTGGCCTAAAAATCTTTGACAGAAAAGAATGATGCATGCAAGACAGTTTGATTTTTGGTAGAGAGATAACAGATCGGCTGGGTTCTCTTTGACTTTTTTAGGTTTATGTGATAACAGCAGTGCTGTGTTGGTGTTTTTAATAATGTTTTGGTAGCATTTTAATTGTTTTTTTTTTTTTTTCATTAGAAAGTCTCCCTATGCCAAGAAAAAACAGTTCTGTTTACTTCTATTATACCAGCGCTGCATGGTGGCAGGGGCCAGCTGTGAAAGTTTTCAGCTTCATTTGAGTTCTACCGCTGATCTGATTTGAAATAGCGCTCCAAGGCAGAGATAACTCGTGGTTGGTCTGAGAATTAAAACATGCGCAAGTGATTCACAGAGGGGAGACATTGATTTCAAGTTTACGACTGTTAAGTTGCCTTTTTTCTGACAGAATGATAAATCCCTTTTATCTTCTCTTCAAATTTTGAGTGCAGCAAGGTGATCTGTCTGCATTTGTGGTGAAAAGGCCTGACAGCTGGTAAGTTAACCCTTATTTAACCTCACTGTGCTTCTTTTACAGACTAAACTCCCGCTCTGCTAATACTTAAATCTCAGGGCTATGGACAGCCAAAGGGAAAAAATTAAAATACATCCAAATATTAGGCCTACGTTCAACTATGCAAATACTGAAATCAATCCAAAATATACTCCCTCTGTGAATGTCTTTTTCAATATTTACTATTGTTTTTGACCCACTTCTGTCTCTCTCTTCCTTGTTTTAGGTTGGTCTCCAAATCTTCTCTCCGCCTAATGCAGGAAACTGTTTGAAAGCATATATCTTGTCATTCCTCAGCTTTAAAATTACGATTTTAGATAAACTGTTTCCCATTTAATTGCACTTCATGTATGACATCTCTGCTTTAAAAGACTGTATTTGCATTGACAGCCAGCAAGATCACAAGTTGCTGCACAGAGCCATTAAACTGAATAGCATCGTTAATGAAGCAGCAACTACCTACCATGCAAATAACATACAACTACGATACTTCAACTTTACCAAAAGCATGACTAATCTATAATTTCATGCTAGCAAATGTCCAAATATAATTTGAATCGGGTCACTCCATGTTATACAGAGTTATCAGCCAGCTCTGCAGCTTTGGGATTTTTCAGCGTATTAATTATTTTTGCTTTGTGGCCCTGCAAATTCTGCTCTAATTAAACTTGTTTCCAACAAAAGCAACCGCCTGTTTTTTTTTTTTTAGCGAGCAAAGACCCAAACCCCCATTGTACACCTGCCCACTGTTGCACAGCCAGTTAGCTACTAGCCGATGGAGAAAACTGAACACTTTGCTATCCCAAAGGCCAATACACAGCATGTTTCTCAGGAGCTGGTGAATAGAAAGCCAGACTTACAGTAACAAGACTATAACTGAATCCTAATGTTGCTCTGTGTTTGCTGGTTGTAGGCAGCAGCTTGCTAATACAATAGCTAAGAAACTTTATAAGGTGATAATACACCAGAGCTGTGGAGTCAGAGTGCTTAGCAGAGTGCAAAGGGAACACAGTGGATCAGGCTGCACAGATGGAATGGGAGGGTGCTGTGTCAGAGCCCCATAAAAAGGGTACTCAAGCTATGAACTGGAACAAATTGCAGGAACATCCCACAATATAACGCAGACCAATACAATAGACCTGAGATAAACAACCTTATAATACCTCAAATTGTTACTGGGCCTGTGTCAGAGAGATCATGATAGGACTTATAATTTCTGAGGCTGTAGCTTGCAGGGGGTGGATGTTTTAAATCATTTTCTTTCAGAATCAAATTAAGTCACTCTGTGGTGTCCTTATACGCCACCCACACAACCTCCTATGTCTTCTGTTTCCCTCTGTATGCCCTGCTCCCTCGCCTCCCTTTTCTATCACTTTCTTCCTTCTTTCTCATCTCAGGATCACTAGCACCCAGCGAGGTGACAGATTAGTAGGAGAGAGCCTCACTCACGCCTCCTTCTAATTGGAGTCTACTCAGCTGTTAGCACTGACTGCATTTATTTCGGAGAAGAGAAAAGAAGTGAAGTTCTGGTTAAATTTCTTTAATAAATCTGATGTCGTCTTGACTGTCACTACCTCAGTGAGCTGAAAAGGTCAGCACATCAGAGGTGCAAATTGGACCAGCATGATTGACAGTATTCTGCTATTTTGATAGATATTATGAGACTTGTTTTATTTATGAAAAATATCATGTTGTACCAAAATAAAACTCAAATATACAGTCAAGATTAGGTAAGTAAGTTGGTGTTTAACTTTTTGTTTAATGTTTCCATTTAAACTTATACTTACTTGTTGCCTAAACAGCTCTAAACTGCTTATTTTTACATTCTATGGTGTTGTGTTTTTTTCTTTTAGATACAAGTTATCATGCTTGTTTATACCTGTTGATCACGAAATCTTGATTGATAACTATAAACACCTGCTGAAATCTCAATTATTAAATGAATTGTCATGTTCTAGCGCCACCTTCAGATTTGATTTTTGTGACATTTGACAATTTTAGTGAAATATATCAGCAACTATTATGTGTCCAACCCACCTCATATGTGTCTTACGACCTTGTGTTTCATTTAAACCATAATTATCACTGGTACATACTGTATTTTACAGCTCTGTAATGAACAGGTGACCTTTCCAAGGCGCAATCTGCTGCTGGCTTAATGTCAGCCAGGATCGACTTCAGCCCCTCACAACCCTACAAAGGATAAGAATATAGGAAAATAATAAAATACAGACGATGGATGGATGGATGGATGGATGGATGGATGGATGGATGGATGGATGGATGGACGGACCAATTGATTGATGGAGTACTGCATCATCCTCCACAAGTCGTGTTATTAAAAATAATTTAGCAGCTAAGCTCCACAGTGCATTGCATCGTATTGTAAGGCACTCACATATGTGTTTAATATATGGTTTCAACCTTCTATAAGCATTAGTTGAATGTTAGAATGACTTATAGCTTTTCCAAACTGCCCAACATGTTGTCACAATAAGGACATGCACATTTTACTAACCAGATTCTAAGAAGCACATTTGGCATCATTAGCTGCACTGGGAGAACAATTCTCTACCAGAACAGTGCTGGAAAAGACGAGCAGCAAGACTCTGGCAAAGGAGCCGCACTCTTCTCCTTCCTCTGCCAATGAGGAGATACACGTGGGTTACACACAAACACAGACACAAACACACACGCATTCCTCGCTATCTAGATGGAGGTGGAAATATATATCTTGAACTTACACACGCACACAAACACGCACGCACACGGGGAGTCTCAAAGGAGTGATGAAATAGATGAGAAGAGGATCCACAGTGAGTCTGGAGGACTGGATAAATATTGACCAGAATGAATGAGGTCTGTCACAGTACATAAAAGGGCGATACACTCACACACACACACTCTCAACAATATCCGTGCCCTCGAAGAACCGCTCAGTCTGTAAACTATACCTGCACATTTTCACTGTTCAACTATATTTTTTTTGAACAAAACCTGAAATCAATATTAATATTAATGGAAAATGTGAGATTGAGCTTCACTGGAAGCAGTATAAATAATGAAACTGGTGAGTGTGTGTTGCTGATATGTGTCATTGCCCGTGTGCCAAGAGCACTTGCAGTTGCACTTGCAATTGTTTTTTTTTTTTCGTGTACGTGGGATCCTACCTCCAAAAAAAAAAAAGGGTAAAATAATTAAAAAAAAAAAAGTTTTACACTTGCCTGAGGGGTAATTGCTTGTAATCATTCAAAGAGAAATTTTAATAACAGCACATGGAAATAGAGTTTTTTCGAATAAATAATAACAGTGCCAGATCTGCTTCTGCTTTTCTCCTCTGTAAAAAGAACAATTGTATCTTTCTGCCAACCTACAGTACATCTGTTGTCCACCAGAAAGCCAAGAAATAATAGATAAAAAGGACGGCTGACAAAAAGCCACCCAGCTTGTAGAGGAATGGATAAATTTGTTCACTTATAAAAACTGCCATAGTCATTGGCAAGCAGTAAATTAAAATCTTAGTTAAGAAAGACACACACTGAGGCTCTCTTTCATTGTGTAACCTCGCTACACTCTTTTCAGAGTATTCAAGTTACAGTTCAAGCTTCCAACGTCTTCTTTTGCTCTTGGAAGAAATCTATGTATCTACGTCTGCTTATTTTTAGATGGAAACAGCTATGATGTAATTAAGAACATATTTGAGTGTTGGTGACTAATGGTAGCAAAAATAGATGCACATATAGAATGTTTGTATATCACAGTTCACATCAGGTCAAGCACTGTACGCGAGATGTTAAGCTCTGTGTGTTTGTTAGATGGGGCTCAGCCTTGAGAAGAAGATGAAATCAGCAGAGAGATGAAGTCAGATCTGACACAATGTTCATGTGCGATAAAAACTGAAATCCTCCTGTATTGGATATGTGCTGTGGGTTGGTTGGGGAAGCCAGAATTAAGTCCAAGGTTGAGCGTTGGTCTAGGAGAAATATCAAGGCGAAGCCAGACTAAATGATGCAACTCCAAGAAAGAAGCCAGAGGCATTTTAGTTTCATATTCATCTGCCAAAATGAGGTAATCAAAATCAGGTATTTACAGACAAATAATAACAGAGGTAATGGTCTATTAATGCTTGACACTTTTTAAAATTTTCTTCATGTTAAAGTGTCATTGGGTCCTTCCAGCAGTATTTGATAGAGCACTGATGAGTTTTAAAGGAAGAGTAATGTTTTTTTAATTATTTTACTACAGTTTATGTTTATATGTGAGCACACAGAAGTAAATTTTGATACAAACAGTAACTAAAACATCTTAAACAATTTCTGTTTGTTATTGTTATTGTTACTTAAAGCTTAGTTTACTACCTGCTTTGCTTATCTGTCAGATGGATTATTAAAATTGTTGAGGCTGATGGTGCTCTAACATGGCTAGTAGGCTAACAACATTAGGCTGCAAACTTGTAAATTATACAGTGTTTTATGAAACAAAATTCTCTCTGCCATGCTGCTTGTGCTGTGTGGTTATAAAATAAGGCTGAACAAACAGTCATTGAATGTCCTGACTGAGAGGTCAGTCCCTCTTTGAAACCAGCTGGACACACAAGAACTTCAGTCTTACAAAGAATAAAACTAGGCCATGTATTAAAAATATAGTTTTCTTTTTTGTTGTTTTTGTTTTGTTTTTTGTTTTGTTTTTTTCTTTTCCCTTCTGGACTTATTTATAGAGTTTCACTTATGTTTAATACAAAAATAATTGCTGACAATCCGAGGAACACAGTAGTTCTTAGCCTGATCTTCACAATGCCTCATCAGTAGCCTAACAACAAAACAAAAAGTGGGAGAAATGAGCTAAAATGGGAAACTTAAAATAACAAACTCATGTTTATTAGCACTCAGTCCTAAAACTGAACCATGCAGTCCCCATCACATCACAGTGACCAGAGCCTGTCCGTCTAACAGGCAACACTTTGTCCAGACTTGCTGAAAAAATGATGACGCATGCAGCCATTTCCCTGGTAACCTATTGTTTGGATGGACAATTGGTCAAGAGAGTTTTAGTTAAGCCACCATAACTTTAATTAGACTTAGTAAACTGTTTTTAATGCTTGATATTTTTAATGATTGCGATGCACCATTTGACACCACACACCCTCCAGCATGCCACTGGTGCGCACAGCCAGTTACCAAGTCTTTAAACCTGCACAGTAGAGGGTAAACCCTCAGTGCTACCTAGGAAAATAGAAGTATGCTGGTGGGACACCGAGTTCTGTGTCCTAAGATAACACTTAAATAGAGCCCTGCAAGTCTCTGTAAAGTGGGTTTTCATATCACACTGCAATTTGAAACCAGTGGTTTCCTTGAATGTGGGCAATGATAAATGGCCATATGTTCCTTACAATCCTTAACATCTGACTAATTTGACAGGCAGTTGGAGGTAAAATCGGTAAAATTAAGATATGAGTTAGTTACACACAAGTTTGTACTTCTATAGTTGTGAGGACCATATTTGACAGGAGCCTTTTAGCCTCTAAACTTATCCACGTAAGTACTCTATGTGGCTAATCTCAATCTATAGCTACTTTTAACCCAAAATTCAAGTCTCCACCCTCCAATAAATGAATTACCTTGTCTGCCCCTATCTGTGTGTGCGTGTGTGTGTGTGTTTTCAAACAGCGGTATTTAAATTTAAGTCTGACATCAAAAAACGTGTAATTCAAACAAATTTAAAAGCTACACTTTTCTGTGTTGAAAATCAGACAGAGATTCTTGTTCCTTCGAAATGATTCTTCCTCTCTGTTGTTACTCTCATCAGCTGCTAATGCTTCTAATTCTACTGCCTCCTTATTCTTATTGTCGAGGCACACGCCTACTTGCTTCATGCATCACTTTGGGCATCATCATTAAATTACAGTTTTCTACTGCCTTGAATACATCAATTTGAGTTTTTTTTGTACATCAAAGCTGTAGATCCATGATTTTTGATGTATTCATATCCTGAACGTATATAAAAAAGCCATTTTCCAAGCTTCTTCTCCATTTAAACGTAACTGACGGGTTTCTGGATAATGACATTGCTACTTATAACCCCCCTTGCCCACCCAGTGGCTCTTCTCATCATGACTCCATGCTTACACAGTCAGCATACTTCTCTATACAGAGTTAAAAGGAGAAGGGGGGGGCTTCAGATTCTAGCTCACATCATTGCTTACAGCACAGCTGAGTGGAAGCTTCAATTTCAAAAATTCCAGGAAAAAAATGCAAATGGATTTGGCCTTTAATTACCTGGCACTTCTCTTACACAGCATCGACTATTATCTCTATAAAAAAAAGCAGTGATGGTCAGGAAGTGAAGAGTATCAGGTCATGTTATGTCACTGCAACCACCTGTTTATAAAGCTGAACTCTGAACATGGACGCTGAGAATCACTGGGTGCAGCAGAGTGGTGTTAGAGTCCATCTGTATGCTCCAGGGCACAATCCTGCCTCATAATGGCACACGCTCTGCTGAAGTGTCCATCAGCACAATATTGAGCACCTTTTTGCTCTAGAGGTGCTCTTCTCCAGCTAATCCTGACCTCCCTGTTGAGGGAGAACAACTTTACAAGTGTCTGTAGAAGCTTTTTTATTTCAACTGATGAATAAAACGGGAGACTGCATCTAAATGTCTAAATGTATAGGTGTCGGCTAAAACAGAGAGACGGATTCTCAGCCTAAATCCTGGTTGTTTTTCTCACTTTTTAAGCAACACCACCATCTGCTGTTGCTCTAGTGAGAGCACATCTCATTATGTCAAGCGTTAACTTGGCATTTTTATTTGCATGGTGAACCAATTACCTGATAAATACATGTGCATGTTCAACTTGCCATTGGCCATTAGCATAAAGTTGTTAATGTGATATGGCTGGAGGCTGTAAGCATCTTAATCCAAATGAATCCTCTTGCTCATATGATCTTATGTGAGTACATTAGTATGCCAGGGCTCTCAGTAATCCCTCAACCCTTTTTTTATTACTCACAACAGAGTACTACAGCTATTTCATTCTGCAGACAAACTGATATTTGGATTCTAATTTTATACAGTTAATTACATGCAGATCGGTGTGTACACACCCATGTGGAACAACTATAAAGTAAACATACCATGTACAATCCATGTCGCTCTATTTAAACACTTTATACTTTTACTTTCTGCAGCTGATCTACTGATCATGATCATCACCTGTGAGCCCGTTCAATCCTTCAGCTGTCAGTTTCATGCAGTGTGTAAAGTGAACACATCCACCCACCTGTGGAAACTATTTCTGCAGCTGGTTTACAACTCTGAAAACACCTTCAAAGTTTAAACAACACTTAATTCAGTATGTGACATTAAGAAATCATACTTAAGGACTGCGTATACTTATTTAAAAGCTAACTCTAAACAATCTTCACACAAACATTAGTACACTAAAGGGTAGTTTTGACTCACTGAAATTCACTTATCTCCTCTTCATACTAGCAACATAAACATACTATGTAAATGAAATGTTGATGTAAAAGATGTTGCATAAATAAACACGAAAGCAATACACTTTTACATTGAGCTGTTGAGATGCACTTGATATATCTGCAGACAGATCCCTGAACATGCATATGATCTCTGTCCATGGTGCTGAAACACTCACCAAATGTCTCTCTCCATGGTGCTGATATTGTTCGACTCAGCCCTGCTGTGTCTCCGTGGTGCTGAAATATTCAGAATCATGCTTTGTCCCAAATCACAGCCTTCCTGTTTATTTTTCTTTATCTTTCGAGTGAGTCAGACTATGGCAAAGTTTATCAAAAACATTTTAATAATTTGTACTTAATTCGAGACTTGCTTTAACTCTTTAACAACTGTCAATCAATGTGTTTGAGGCATTTCGCACTCTGCAGTATTGCTCATGTTCAGAACATTGTTGAAGCTGCTTGACATTGACTCTATTGTTATTGTAAGCAGGAGGCATGACATCTGTTGAATGGTGTATTTTATGTATAAATTTAGGCATTATCCTGTGTGATCTTGGAGACTGAAAATTACAGTTTGTCTGAATTTTGCCACAGGGACGGTAGAGAAAAAATGAATAATGTTCTCTTATTTTCTCCCTTAAAAAATGGAGGACCACAGTATATTTGTAGAAAATCCATTTTATAATTGCAGTAATGAGCCCAGTACCAACTTTGCTTGCACAAAAATGATTCAAAAAATACAAATGTGTACTATATATTGTGCATGACACAATATCTTCAAATTCTTGTCTTTTGAAAGGCACTTCAACAGTTAAGAGACCTGCATTATAGTTAGATGTCCTGAAATCTTATTTTATAGGTACTTCCAAAAAAAGTGATACATTGAAAGAATATTCCTGAAAAAAATACTGTGGTTTGTACAAAGTTTTATTTTTGTACTCTCCTTAATCATCACACAAGTTGTTTCACTTTGACTTTCCCTTTGCTTTATCTTCTTACTCTTTTCCTCCTTTTTCCCGGTTCTGTCTGGTTTTATAGTGCTCTTCAGGTAGGTTCCTTAACTTCTCAGCAGCCTGAAAATACAAGATCACAGTTTGGTCAAGATTTTAAGTCTGTGAGAAAAATGCAGGGACAAAGAGTGAATTTGCTGCAATAGTGGCTTTGCATTTTAATTTGTATGCAGGAACAGGTCATTTTTTGATGGGTTTTTGACGGCCTGCGGTGAAAACAAAACTCCTGGCATCACATCTCCAATTTCAATCAGTGCAAATAAGAAATGAATAACTCAACAATTTAACAGACATCCCCACACTAAAGGTCACAAGTTTAATCTCTGAAGCTGTCTATAAGCTATTAGTCATTTCTCAACCTGCTACCTTACTGCAAAAAGATCCAAACAAAGTCTATCAATTTGATGTATTAACTGTAAATGTCATCTCAACTGGCATTATAGGGGGATACTATAAAATAAATGGTACACAGCACTGTGCATGTATAGATGTATTCACCTTGCTATGTTATTTAATACTACAAAAAATACATGTCATCTCTGTGCTGTTTAAAATTATGTTTGCACGTTTCTGTGACATGACTCACCTGCTCAGGTGTGAGGTCCCTTTGCTCCTGTGCGAGCATCTCATAACCCACCATGAACTTCTTAACTGTAGCCGAACGCAGCAGAGGAGGGTAGTAGTGAGCGTGCAGCTGCCAGTGAGAGTTGTCCTCCGTTAAATGGGGCCCAGTCGGGGCTCCTGAACAAAGACAGGAAGATATTAGACTGGAGGAGACAAAGCGCCAGCTTTACTCGTCCAGTCAGTAAGAGGCTTTGTTCAGCAACGAGTGTCTGGATGGACTGAGGGTTTTACAACCTTACCCACACCTCTCAACCTGTGTGATCTGAGCTGCTCGATCGTTATGCCATAAATGTTTAATACCTCTAGGTTACAGCTGACAGGACACCGTGTGCGAATCCCACCAGTCCAACAGTTTAATGATTGTTTTAAATCAGTGAGAAAAGTATTTTAAACTGCAGGTAACCACAGCAAAACAATACTCGTCCTCAATGCAGTGTTACCAGTTATGTCTCACATAAAAAATGCATGCAGTGTGTAGCCATGGTATAAGCTCCATCAAACACTCCTGTACATAGGGTTCTACTTGGTGTCGAAATCAACTACTGCAGGGAGCAGATGAGGAAAGCACGTGTAAGATTTTTTGTTGTTGTTGTTTTGTTTTGTGTATATAGCACCTTCTAAAAAGCAGAAATGTCACAAAGTGCTTTACAAAAGAAATTAGGAAGCAACCATAAATTAGGAAGGACGTTAGGAGGAACAAAATTAAAATGCAAATAAAATACAAGTACATAGACAATGACACAAAGCCAGGTCTAAACAGATGAGCCTTGAGCTGTTTTTAGAGGTGTCCTTGGAGACAGATTCCAAAGGGAGGGATTGCAAAGATCAGGAGCCGCGACCTCAAAGGCAACGTCTCCTTTTAGTTTGAAGCCTAGAGCAAAAAAACAACTAACAACCTCTGATCAGAGAGCCTTGGAGACCTGCTCGTAATATAGGGCTGCAGTATGTAGGCAGTTGTCTGACCATGCAGAGCTCTAATGTGAACTCTGAAATTATTGCAAGAACATTAGATTTGATTTAGAATTAGACAGGAAGCCATTAGAGAGAAAACAAAATCTGTGTCATATGAGATCCATCCTAGTACCCGGTTAAAAGCTCTGCAGCAGCATTTCGGACTTCTTGCAAACTATTCAGGGTTGTTTTTGCTGAGCAGGTGAAAAGGGAGTTACAACAGTCACAATGGGATGGGAGATAAAAGCATGAATTATCATCTTTGTGTCAGCTTGAGACGCCATGGGCAGCAGCTTTGCAACGTCAGCTGAAGAGCCAGTTAGGCACTGACATACTGGTCTACTGAGAGAGTCTACCAGAGATCTTGCTATCAAAACAATTGACCCATGAAATGTAGTTTGATGTTATGACGCGGGATGAAATCAAAGGATTTGTTTATGTCATTACTGGATAGCCACTGATGCAGATGAAACTCCTTTCGTGTGACATTTGGTCACGTTTGCCAACTTCCTTCCTCACTCTGACTAGTGTTACCTCAAGTTAGTAAGCAACAGACATGGCAATAACAATGCAATTTTAAGCAAAATATGGATTTCTCTGAGTTTGCACATTTCTGGAAACATCCGGAATAATGTAAGTAGACAAATGTATAACAAAGATATATGTATATATATATCCATATTACTGTGAAGCATATAATTCATATCGCATTTATACTCATAATACCTTTCAAATGTCTCACTCCCTTTATGAAAGTCTCTGCACTCATCATGCTTTTCATCTTTTATTCAAGTTTTTTCCTTTTATTTGTCAAAAGTTGCATGTTTTACTTGTTGAATAATGCAATTTGGCATACAGCAATCTGTAAATTTTGTCAAGTCTCTCACTCAACTTATAAGGGTCATTATGGTTCTAAAGATACATTTTAAGTGACAAGATTTCACATTTATATATCATCTTTGTTGCCTGTGCTGCTTTTTGATCCAAGGGAAGGCAATAAGGTGATCAGAAGTAGAAGCAGAAGCATATCGCTCTTAAAACTCACAAAAGACACGTTCCAAAAAAAAAAAAGAAAAAAAATCAATCCCTGGAGACACTGAGTTCACAATAAGAGCTTTTCCTTTAGAGTCAGTTTTTTGACAATGGGGGCTGATCAGATAGAGGCAGAGACGACAGGAAACTGACATAAAGGAAACTAATGGATGGTTATAGACAGGAAAGACAGAAAGAAGAACAAAGATAAGACTAAAAAATCCAGAAAAGGACTGAATAGAGACAGATGTTCCTATTGATAAATGCCCTCTTTTGAACTGTTTTTGGGTACATTTGTTCTGCTGCTTGTGTGAGAATAAATTTTTCAGAATTCACAAACTTACT
>JAUZTA010000014.1:3697109-3709520 GCA_034780835.1 Ctenochaetus striatus | reverse complement strand
AGAAAGAGGCCTGGCAACAGACACTTTAGCCTCATGTCAAGAGGCTCTACTTCTTCTATGCTTTGTTTTTCTTTTCACCTACATGTTGCATTTGCAGAACTTCTTTCAATTTCCCACCATATCATCAACAAAGAGACCACTGACAGAAATACTCTTCAGTATACAGAATAAAATCACATATATGGTACGTGGTAATACTGGAATAGATGCACAGTCATCTTGGATCAAAACCTTCTTTGTGTTTTCATTTACTCATCTGAGAGTCCATGTAAATCTACCACAGTCCTGCTTCATACTTCACTTAGGGAACTTCACTACACTCACACTTGCAGTACCAGCTACTCTAACGGGTTGCTCCACTGAACTGCACTGACCTGATTCAGGATGGATGCTAACACTGATTCAAATCTATAACACAGGACATATAAGCAGATACAAAAAGCTAATTTTCATGGCATGTGTTAAGTTTGCAATGTGAGAAGATCTGCCTGACGTCAGCCAGCAATCCAGATGTACTACACTGCAAAGAAACTATCCAGTCACATAAAAGATCCGCATCTGACATTACTAGAGTTGTAGAAGATGAACCTTTTTATGATAAGGGAGAATAAGCGCACACAGTTAGTAGCACCACCTCCACTAACTTGGCTATGTTTGTTTTTTTCTTGCCGTATCAACAGTTTTGTCAATCAAATGTTGTAAATGCAAATACGCAATCCGATTGCTGACTATTCAAACGCATGCCAGATTTACCTAAGCAGAATGATAATGCCCAGTGAAAATCTTGATTTACATGTTTGAGCCTTTATGTAAAAAATGAACCCGAGGAGTATGGTGATCAGGAGTAGCATTTTTAGGTGGAAAAACCCAGGATAAAGAAAACATATTAAAAACAAGCTACGACATTCAAGTGTCTTCGAAAAGGACACTATATCCCAAACAGCTCAGGGTGAGCTGATTTGTGGATGGGACGGCTGAGGAGTGTGGAGCAGGAAAAGACAATATGTCTGCAGGGACAAATTCTATTATTTATAGTTTATAATTAAAAGGAAACTATGAGCGAAAGAAGAGAAAGGGGAGATTACACAGAAAATTTGAGAAGGGAAGCTCATAAAATCTTCACAGAGCAGCCTAATTATCTCCCCTTTCTGCTGATCCTCAGTGGCTTGATTGATGTTAATCACATGCTTTTCATGAGGCTCCCCTGTCTTTGCCACTTTTGTCATGATAAGGTTACACCAGGTCTAGTGACTTGGCTCGTTTACCCAGTCATGCAACACAGAAGAAATCTATACTGAAAGACATGACCTGTAACCAAACAAGGATAAGTATCTACCGTGTTACAAGGATTGGCTGCACAGCGGTTCTTTTGAAAGAATGACTGAATTTATTTTCAAGTCTGTCAAATTACTTCACTATTTTCTTTTTATATACCAAAGATTTGAGATTTGTGTACTGTACTTGTATTGTGACATATTTTGATGCAACATAAATGTTACGTATAAGAACATTATGTATATATGCAGTTTACACATTTTGTCATTTAACAGATTTTACACTAAAAAATATCGGAGAACATTTGGAAAATATTTTTAAAATATGCTGTAATTAACTGCTAAAGTCCATGAGAAGCTTCTAAGTCATTTAATATAATTTCTTTTGTTAAATGTCAATGATCTCAATCTCAGTGGCTCTTCTAGCAAGCCACATCAACCCAAGTAATCAATGTGGTAAATTGAAAGAAAATAAAAATGAAAAATAGGTTTGTCGGTGTTGAAGCTGCAAGAGACCACATCATAGTTATCATAAGAATCTGTCACACTAGCAGCAATTTATCAGAACGGTACAAACCAATACAGCAAGTGTGAAGTAAACACACAATAATGTTTGCTGTGTATAGTTCATGAATGCTAATTAAGTCCAAAGCCAAGCTAAGCTTGGTTGGCATCATGCTTTAGACATCTGTTTCCTCCAATAAGGTTTCACTTCTGCTGCCTCACTATCCTATGGAACAACAGAAAGGGGAAGTTGACTTGTTGTTGCACAACAGAGAATTTTCTCTCTGCAAGCCTGTAGATGCTTATTTATCCTCCTTTTTGCATTCATGTGTGTTGACACCCCTCACAGTATTGATCTCAGTTGGTGGTGCTGAAACAATCTGTCATTCAATCCATTAATTTTTTCTAATTACTGAAGACATTAACTAAACAGTATTTAAGATCCTCGAATGTCAGATAGCACAGCAGACTATTTTAATCTACTATGAAATCAAACTCACAATCTGCTAATTTATACTTTTTATACATGTGCTTGTTTGTGTACTATGTCTGGAACCATGATTGCGTGCCAGTGAAACATGTTTTTGCAAACTATGTTGTTGTGTATTCATAAGCATCTAAAAGAAAAATTCAGAAAATATAATTTATAAAAAACAAATATGTAACAGGATGTGCGTATGTCCTTATCTCACCTGGGTATGGTGACACACTTTGTGTTGCTGTTCTGCGTGCTGATGGCTTTCTCCAGCTCATCCAGCTGCCCGGTCTTCTTCAGCTTCTTCACCAAGCTCTTCACAGCCTTTTCACACCATTTCTCCTCCTGTCCTCCGTTCTGCTCCCCTACTCCACCAATTCCTCCCCCTGCTCCTCCACTCCCCGCTGGAGTCTTCTTCCACCCGAGAAGGCGCTTCACTACCGGTGGAGTAAAGGGAAGGATGGAGGACATAGTGGCCTGTGTATGTATGTGTGTTCGTTGGGCTTAAGTGTGTTTTGATGCACCTTGTAATCTGACCTAAAGATGAAAAGGGAGAGGGGAAGGAGGGTGGTGCGGGTGATGGATTGTTGTCTAAATTCCAACAGGAGATTTTAAAAACACTATATATACACAGGGTATATGTTTTTTTTTTTTTTATTATTAATGTCTTTTCAGAACTAAGGCATTTGTCTTGAGGAGTCTTTTGGGGATATCAGGTAGAAAGCACACAAAATTGGGAGAGGAGAGGAGTATATCCAAAGAAACCTAAGAAACAAAAGGATAGAAAAGAGAAGAACATATCAGCACTCGTGAACACAACAAGGTGGTTCAAAGATGTAAAGTCTGATGAACAACTCATTGCATAACACTTTCTTCTAAAAGGATGACATCAATTATGCCCACACATCCAGACTCACAAACAGCTTTTCTGCCCAGAGCCATTACTATCATCTAACATAACCTTCTGAAGTCAGTCCTCATACAATGTGCAGTATGTACCAGCCAGACTGACAGTCAAAACCCTGCATGCCCTGCACACATTAACTGATCGTATCATATGTAACATCATTTTCTGTTGGGCAACCTCTGATCAATATACTTGACTTTTGGTGCACACTTTGCTGTGCACTTGTGTGCTACCATTCAGTGCATTTTAATGCATAACAAAAGGCTCTTCTGTTAGCACAAATAGGTTTTCCTGTCTCCAAAAACCAACTGAACTTATTTATGTCTTTTAACACAGAGGCATGCTGTACTTTTTCTAAGGGGCGCAGGATACGTTGTTTGCTTGATTGTTACTATACACAATTGCTTAGCCGCTGCAAATCTTACCACGATGTGGAAGAATAAAACAATTATGCAAGGTACATACTCTTGAGATGTGTGCCCAATCATCACAAATGTTTTCAACATCTTTCAAATCCAGAGAAGCCAACAGAATTTACTCAAGGTAACTATCATTTTGTCGCCGTTTGCTAACTTCTGAGGTGATACCAGTTCCAGATAAAAGAAGTCTGCAAACATGATAGTAGTTAACGGGAACAAAACTTCAATGCATTACTTTTTCTGTGAACATTTCTGCCTGAATCAGTCAGATAAACTGTAACTTCTAGCTCTTTGACAAGAAAGTAGACAAATATTATGTCATGCTAATAACTCACAATGTAAACTACATCTTTTGCATTCATTGTTTTAAAAGAGTGACATCCAGCGACAGAAATTACATATTGTGCATTAGACACATGATCGTGCCTATTGTGTTATCAGCAGTCTCACTAGATTTGTCCTCATTACACACTCTCTGAGCGACTTTATTCCTAAAGCAACAACACAGTTGCTTAAGAACTGACATATCTTATTCCAAAACCATTGGGACCTCTCTCCCCTTCCTCTTGCACAGTCAGTTAGCGTGTGGATGTGTGCCATGTGGGGGAAGCTTGAGGATACTGCCTCCAGGTGAGCTGAGGTATTAACAAAGCCAAGCACCTACAGAGTACTCACGATCTTAAGTAAAAAAAGGTTGAAAAGGTGGGGCAGTATCTGATTCTGCAGCTCACTGATCACGATGAAGGCTGGTGTGGTGAAAGTTACTAGAAAGAATTAACAAAATATTATAAAGAATAGCACTGGTCAACAGTACTGTGATTTATGATTTTGTCCATATTTATCAACTCTAGCTACATAATCTTCAAACAGAGAAGGAAAGCAAGTCTTTACACTATATTTTATTTTTAATCACAGTCTCTTTCAATCAGGGCTTGTGACATCTCATGTGAGGCTTTGACTTACCACTCGACATCTGGCTGAATGATTATGCTAGAAAATAAAGCTATGTATTGTGTATCATAATTCAGCCTGAGAATACAGAAAATTCTAGTAACTAAATAAATTCCAGTACAAAGCACCCAACCCTTATTTTATTGTCCCGATCCATTCTCCAGCTTACTGAGGAAACACTTATACTCAGACATAGCAAATCCTGCAAGGATCTATAGAGAATACTCTAATCTAATTATTAAATCAGATTTGAATACTTTTTCCAGTCCCTTCAAAAGAGAGCCCCTTTGATTTTGTGTAGATTAGTTCAGTGGATTATTGATCAATGAGACTTAAATAAATACAGGTGATGCAGATTCCGTAACTCAGATGCCAGGGAGGAAGGGATCACTGTCTCCGGCATGTTACTCTGAAAGTCCAAGCTCCTTCTCAGAATTAATTTCACAGGCTTAACCCTTGGACTGCTTGCTAATAGTGCAAGAGTATGAATGGCTTTCAGAAGGAGGTAGATCATTCGTGAAATAATTAACTACAGTCTTAATCTTAGTGCCCGTAGTTGCTTGATATTGTCTAAACCTTTAAGCATGCTGTTCAATTGGACCAGTATACAATACTTATATGTGCCAGAATAAGTGAAGGCTAAAAAAAAAAAAACAGTGTGTGCAAGTAAAACACAGTATCTCTAGGTTAATTCTAGATCGTGTCTATAATTTAGAGGTGATTAATTAAAATAGAGGAGTACTTAAATTTAACATTGTGGTTGTACATCGTGCTAAACGATACACAAAGGAAGGAGGAATGAACTCATACAATAACAAAAACCTTTTGCTGATGGATGCGTCCCAGGGACAAGACCTTGCCGTGTGTGGAACCTTTCAAACTAAACAAAAAGTCTTAATGTAAGGAACAAAAAGCACAAAACGTGCTGATGTGGCCACAATGTATACGTCTACTCGAAATGCTGACCACGGCTATCAGGGCCTTGTGGTCAAAATAAGCAATGCTGTTTTGTCTATAACGTCTCGTCTTTTTTTTTTGTTTTTTTTTTGAGAAACTGTGTGTTTGGGTTAGGCTACTTCTTCTCCAAAACCGTGCACAGAAAAGACACACGGTTTGAAGAATAAGCTAACGCTAACGTAACGAACGGCAATTCAGACTAAACAGCCAGTAGATGTAGCAGTTAGACGTTTACCAGCGACAAAAAGGCAATTGATTTCGTTGCTGGATGTCACTCGCTGTGATCTAAAGATACAGTGAAAATATTCAGGTTTCTTTTGTCTCGAAATGACTGATAGTCCCCCCCCCCCTCCTCCTCCTCCCCTCGCCTCCAAAAAGAGAGTACGAAAAAATCCGCTAGCAAGCTTGCTACTTTGTGTCACAGACAAATAAACAGGTCTGTTGCATGTTTTGTCGCTAACACTTCAAAGCAGTTTCTTTGTCTAAACCACACTTACCCAACGACAAAACGAAAGGACGCTGAATGGACACTCAGGTACCTGTCAGAAAACCCAGCTTGTTCATTTTAAATGCATCCAGGGAGAGTTTAAACTGTATTTTCCACCTCCGAGCCGCCGGGATGATGGCCCCTCATTCAAAGCTCAACCAAACATGTATCGCTTCATGCAAAACATAGACGGCAAAGCGACGCCATCATGTCCCGCCTTCCGCCTCTTCCCGTTGGTTAATTCCCGGGGTTCAGCCGATAACCTGTTGCCAAGCCTGAATTCTATTGGATTGAGGTTGTGTCCGTCACATGTCCTTACATACGAAGGTATGTCGGTGATGGTTTTCAGTGGGTACCTTAAATGTCCTTTTACAATTGCATAATATCGTGGCCTGTCACATGGAAGAATACGTAAAACAGAGTTACACTTATTTTTAATGTGCTTCCCTTTTCAAAACTGAAACTAAATATGGTTTACACCCTTCAACCGCATTACAAACCTCGAATGACAGTGAAATATGTAATGTGAAAGATAAAGCAATATATTATATATATGCTTTTGATAAACCGTTTAAAATTTTTAAGCCTTAACGAACATTGTATAAGTACTTAAACATGCTCTATCTATCTATCTATCTATCTATCTATCTATCTATCTATCTATCTATCTATCTATCTATCTATCTATCTTAAGCTTTTTTATATGGATTATTTAAAGTGCTTTTTTAAAAAAAAAATTTAATTTTTAATTTTTTAATTTTTAATTTTTTAAAAAAAATAAAAAATAAAAATAGTGAGATGTTATACCAGACTTCAACATAAATAAGGCATCTGGCCATATGATGCAAATATACAGTCACTGGCTCCATTGCTCTGCACCTGCAGCACCTGAATGCAAATCAGGGCGTTTCTCTGTAGAGAGGTACATGTTTGATGAAACTGCTTCTCAAACTCAAGTCTGCACAGGTGTCAGCACGAAGGGGACGTCAAACCTTAGGTTTTTTTTCCCCCGTCACACACTTAAAGGAGTCAAAGAGGCGCATGCTCTGTGTGCGCAGTCACCTGAGACCTGTTGCTCAGCTGCGGCTGTTGCCGCATTGTGAGGACGCCTGTTATAGATTTGAGGGATGCTGCTCTTTGTCTTTCATCGTTATGGACGTAAATGATGCGCCTCAGACCTGCCTCGTTACGACCAGCCTATAATCCAGCCGGATGAAATCACTAAAACAAAAAGTTGAAAGGACAAGTCACTGTGTCTTTTATCTCAGTCGGCTTAACCAACGAAAGAGGTCCACACACTTGTAAGTCATTTCATGTTATTTTTTCGTGGATGTCCTTAATAAGTAAGCTTGACATACAGTTGCAATAGGCTAATGACTGCTAAATGGCTCAATGGCAAATTTTGGCATACTAGTTTATGATTCACAGACTAGCTATGGAGAAACAGGATGTTGGAGACTTTAGGCTGTTAACAGTTGAATTTAAATGCAAATAATTAAAAAAAAAATCGCACTGTTTATATCAAATAGAGAAAAGAAAAGACAAATAATTGTTATAAGACATGCGAATCTTTATTTATTTAGGCTATTCTATTAAATAAGAGAGCAAAATAACATGGCAGTGTTTACCAAACTCAAATAAAACTAATGGAAGAATGAGTTACTGCACTTTTGTTACAAATGACATGTTCCACACAGTGTCTACAGGGGCCCTGTGCCTGCTGGCAGGTAGGTACTGGATGATGCTCTGAGTGTGTAGAGAGGAACACTTAATAACCCTCACTGGACCATCACCAAGGAGACAGAAACTCCAGAGGGTAGCTTGCAGTGTTGGTTATAAAAAATCTCCTAGGTAGACCAGTGCAGTGCAGTGGTCCAAGTTCAGTGGGGGCAGGGTGCAAGTTTTCTCCATTGTGACTAAACTGTGTATGTGTTATTTTTCATGTTTCCAGGTGTGTGTCTGATTTGTACACCACAGGCAATGGGCAGATGCTGCAAATGCAACGGCAGACTGTTGTGCATGTTCATGCTGCCTTGCATGATGACTGGCCACCTTTTGGTTTATATCATGGTGTCCATATTCGTCACCATCTCCTACGCCCCCCCCAAAATAACTGTCCACTATATTGCCCCAGGGATTTCTGCTAACTCCTCCACAATGGCCTCTCACCCACTTGGCCCTTTCTGGAACCTCCGTCTGGAGGACAGTGCACTGTGGAATCAGTTGCAGCATGCTTGGGACCGTCAGCACAATCCAATACTGCGAGGAAACACAACTGGGATACCGATGAAGCCAAAAGCTAAGCTGTTCCCTGAAATCGAAGATGAATGCCTTTCTGACTGCGTGTCGCGCAAGTGTTCAGTCCCTCGCATGCAAGATTTACACAGCTTGCCGGATCAAATGCAGGCGTTTATCTGGTCAATGCACTGCAGGGAGTATCCCCTCCTAATCAATCAGCCTGGTATGTGCCGGGGGAACAACAGTAGAGCTGGTCTGGATTCTCCCATGCTTATCATGGCCATCAAATCTCAAGTGGGGAACTTTGAAAACAGGCAGGCTATACGTGAAACATGGGGACACAGCGGGCTGGTGAAGGGGGAATCCAGTAAGAGAGGTGGGTTAGTGCGCACGGTGTTTCTACTTGGAAGGCAGGACTCAAGCACAGGTCCTCACCCAGACCTCAAAAATCTCCTGGAACTTGAGAACAAGAAATACAGAGATATCCTGCAGTGGGATTTCAGAGACACTTTCTTTAACTTGACCCTAAAGGACCTTCTGTTCTGGGATTGGTTCCAACAATATTGTCCCTCTGCCCTGTTTGTGTTCAAAGGGGATGATGATGTATTCGTTCGTACAGGTGCCCTTCTGGATTACCTGCACAAGCAGTGGGAAGAGCACAACATGTGGAGAGCCAACACAAATGAGACTGACATGAATCTGGATTTGTTCGTGGGGGAAGTGATATATAACGCAATGCCAAACCGTGAACCATCTACCAAATACTACATCCAAGAACGTTTCTACAAAGGCGGATACCCACCGTACGCTGGTGGAGGAGGTGTGGTGTATTCCAGGTCACTTGCCTTTCGGTTAAAAGAGGTGTCTGAGAGAGTGCGCCTCTTCCCAATAGACGATGTGTTTCTGGGCATGTGCCTGCACAGACTCGGGCTTTCTCCAAGCCATCACCCAGGTTTTTTAACATTTGGTCTTCCGGAAGCAGACAGGAGCAATCCCTGTGCTTACAAGTCTGTTCTGCTCGTCCACAGACGGAGTCCCAAGGAGATGTTGACATTATGGAAGCAGCTTCAGAACCTGCAAGGTCAATGCTGAACCTCATTTGCCTGCCAAATAGGATTCACTGAGCACAACCACACACATTTGAAAAACACGTGCATCTTCGTGACTTTATCTTCATGTCGAGCAGGAGGTATCCTGTGATGATACCTTTCAAGAGAAGAGTTACGTAACACTGAGGATGAGATTGATTGATCTACCTCAAAGGTTACTTTTATCACGAGGGCTTCAGACAACTACATTATACTTTTTAAAATCAATACAGGTTATGTGTTTGTACTTTCTCAACATAAAAGTTTTATTTTCTAACAATGAAAAAATTTCAGTACCTTCCACATTGTTCCATAATGTTTAAAGAGAATATTTAGGTATATTTGTGTATTTGGTATATTTGTTCACAGGTGAACATGAATTCATTTGTGTTCCTTAGTGTTTTTATCATAATTTCTTTATATCAGCAGATCCAGCTAGAACTAATACTTAAATGTGTCACTTACATTGTGTCCAATACTTAAAATGCAACTGATCCTGATGATATTGGTAGTTTTACTTGCAGTCTGTCATAACGAAATACATCTAATGGTCCTCAGAGTTTACGAAGTGTTTTTCTAATTGTTGCTAAAGACCAATCCCTACAGTGACTGATTTTTATATAATATTTTTATGAATGTTAAGTTGGAAAAATATTAATAATAATAATGATAAAAATAATATGGCTGCTTTCCAGATAACTATTTATTGAAAGGTTTTGTCTGTAAATTTAAATGGAGATGTTGCTGGAAATGAGCCCAGTCAGCATTTATACTTTTTGTTATTGTCTGCAAAGATTCCAACAATGTATGATGTTTAAAGCTAAATAAATGTTTGTCTTGAACGTAATTTTATTGTATATCCATATATTTGTAACAAATATTTCTATTTTAGTTGATAAGATTTAGACATAAGGTATTTCTTAAAACTACAATATGTCCTCATAAAGATAAATGTGGAGTTGAATTAATGCAAAGCATTATGCAGTTCTTAAGCCACAAGGAAGAACAGCACAGTGATCCAATTTAAATGAATGTTTACTTTATATAGTCTGATCTTTGTTAATTATATCCTGAAGTATCCAAAGTTATGTGTGAAGCATTTTCAAATAAACATAGGAGAAAGGCAAAATATCAGAACGTTTGAAACCTCAACTTTAGTCTTTGTCACAGCAGTGAAATGCAATGGTTTGCATGTGGGTGGTTAAACAAAGAGAGATATGAATTTCCATCTATGCAATGTGCTTTTGGTTATTTGACTACATCTAAGGGGCGAAGCAATTTGAGATATTCTTCTATTCTATTCAGGAAACCATTAGTTTGGTGACTGTAAATAAGGCAAAAATACCAAGAATAAAACTAAAATCAGGATGAAAATGTGTCTTGTATCAGAAGACAGAAACAATTTCAACAAACAAAGAAAAGTAGGAGAACAATCTTAATTTACCATCCTTGAGCTCCAAGAAGAGGATATGGGAAATTGTATGACAGGAGATCAATGTCCTCCAGGAAGACTAAAAGCATTGGCAGTATAATAAATATAAAAATGAGGATAAGACACTGATTGTCACTGTGGACACATTAAACAATTCCTAAACAGAAAATTCTAAAATTAAACAGTAATTCTTAAATTACAGAGGTGAAACATGTTTGGAGAACTACCCGCCTCTTTTCTCCTTGTTTCTCATCTCTTCATTTTACTGAAACATGCTTTTGTCCGGTCACTTTCATCGATTTGATACTAATAGCTAGACTGTGGTTTCAAAGTATTGTGATTGCAGAATTGGATTAGGACGGTAGGGGGAAGATGACTGAGCAGCTGATGACTAAAAGGGAAATGGAGAGATGGAGACAAGGTGAGCGTACTTAATGTTAGTCTTATTAATTTTTTGCTACAGAATAAATACCAGTGCTGATCTGAACAGGTTTAAATACTACTCACTGTAAAAGCACTGCTCTTCACAGTAGTAGAGACACTTATATGGTTGAACCAGGATAAAATTTTCCAGGACTGCAAGGAGACAATTAAACAACATAAGTTAAAAACAGTATATTACCAAACAATGACACAAGATAAGAAAAAAAAAACAATAACAGAAAAGCCTACATATAAGTAAAGATACCATTAGATGTAAGTGAGATAATTTTGGAAAATGGAATGCATGTGATGTAATGATATGAGTTTGAGTGACATCTAGTGGTATAATAATGCAAATGCAAGAGACTTCCCGAAGACACAGGAAGGAACCATACTGTCAGTGGAGGGAACCAGTGACATTAATGCTAAGAAATATAAACACCGCCCAATGGAGAGCTCTGGTAACAACAGGAAAGTTCCTGAAGTTTCTGGTTATCTTCTACTAAGAATATGATTTAATAACATGTTATTTGCTGTTTTCCACTTTGCTTGAGTTCCTATCTACTTATATGTGTGTGTCAAGGAAAATACAATGACCAGTTTTATAATAATAATAATGTCTCTTCAGCATTTGAAAATAATATTGAAAGCCTCCAGTTTTTAATCTCTGAAATGTTATCTTCATGCACAAAAAAGACACAAAGACACATCCATGTACACCCACACACCTAGCAATATAATTAAATTGTGTAGACATGCAAATTTAAGAACACAATGTCAATATCTTTAAAAAAATTCACATTCCAGAGAGTTCCAGGTCCACACATACATCATTCATTTGCCCTGGTGACTATTTGTGTAACATGTCTTCAAAAAAAACCAAACTTCATAGTGGGTTAGGAAATAAAACAGCTATGTCATCACTTCAGCAAATCAGCACCACCCAGTGGAGAGCTCTAGTAACAACAGGAAAGTTCCTGAAGTTTCTGGATCTCCTCCGGTCAGAATATAAAAGCAGAGACAGTCTCACTGCTGAGACAGAAAGCAACACAAGCTACACAGAAGAGAACAGACACTTGAACAGAGTTTCATCTCACAACCAGAGGACTCCACACCGATCACACAGTGAAGATGCTGTGCTCTCATGGATTCCACTCTGCCATCGGTCCATTCATGAATGTCTACTGGCCTGTACGCAGTCTGTGGCCAGAGGTCAGACCTCTGCTCCACCAGCAGGATCTGCTGCACAGAAACCT
>JAUZTA010000014.1:3659038-3671517 GCA_034780835.1 Ctenochaetus striatus | reverse complement strand
AACACATATTCATATAGAATGAGACTTGTGACCTTTGCCCACTCCCACTCTTTTTTGAAACATGTCAAGAAGTGTATTCTCAATCTTAACAGCAGGTGGAAAAGCTGCTTCAGCTGAGGAGGGTTTTTTTAATCACTGAAAAGGGCCTTTTACATTGACTCCTCTTAAACTCAGCAGAAGGTCCAAGTGTTTAAAAGCGAAACATGTTCTCTTAAAAAAAGTGAAATACCCCTTTAATACCTTACATTCTTCTTATGTGCTTTTCTATGCTTTTCATACAGTCAAGTGATACCACCTCTTATAAAACTAGCTTTACAATCTCATTGTTTCCACTCCTTTGCCACAGCACTAGCAGTACACTGTAAATAATCAAGAAAAATATTAGCATGTCATCTGCGAAGAGGATATATATATATATATAAGCTACTGTCAGTTCCTGCTTTAGTGAACACAATGGTGAAAAGGGTCAAGTTTTAGCAATAAAGCACTGAGTAGCAATATATAACATACCATTCCAAAGAGAAGTTCAGCAAGGGCTTGATCATTGACATCATTGTATATCTTTTAGCCTTACCACAAGTTTATATTATCAGTCCCTGTGCACACTCTCTTTCAGAGACAACAGACTATTGCTGCCTCACTTAGGGCTGCTAAAAATATTTCTCTGTCTTGCATCAAAACTTGGAATGAAACACAATCACCAACAACATAGCATGAATATTTGATAATTCTGCATACCCTTTAGGGCACACTTACATGGGGACAGATGTGCTGGTTGCCCCCACCGGACAATGGCCCATGTCTAAGTAGCAGGAAATTCTGGTTTAGAATATTTGTCACTATTTACTAATCTGTACTACTCTGAGATGCTTGATCAATACCAACGTGTCCACATGATGATAGACAGAACAATGCTCCCTGCTTTAAATATATAATACAATATATACATAAAAGACATGTGGGGAGAGCTGCTCAGTAGTCCAAGAGAGAGTATTATGATGAAACACAAACTGTCTACATAATTTTGTTAGTTTTTTAAACAAGTATAAATAAATAAATGATTATCAAGTTGATCAATATTGCCTCCTTATTTTCCACAGTCCTGTAAGAGTGAGGTTTATTGTGGTGTGGCATACATGTGGTGGATAAACTGATGAACGGAATAGATTGCTGAGGGTTTCTGTGGTACCTGAAGGTAGTTGGTTCTAAGTGAAGGCTCCATGAAAATCTGAGTGCACTCTTGAGTGAAGGCTGCATTGGAATCCTACCTAAGATTCCCCTAGAATCTGAGCAAAGGTTCCAATAAGATTAGTAAACAGTCCAACTGGAATCTAGGTGATCCTTTCCATGAGAATCTTAATAGGCAGTTTCAGTATTACATGAGCAAATGTTCCATCAGGATCAACTGATCTTTCCACAAGTTCCCATGAATAATATTTCCATTGGTAAAAATGTTCCAGCTCAATCCTACTGGAGGTGCCTTTGAACTTGACGTGACATGTGAGACTGCTTTATTTGACTGAGCAATGCAGAACCTGCTTGAGGGTTCATCAGAATCTGGGTGAAGTCCATTAGTGTCCGAGCGAAGCTCCCAGGTGAATCTCAATTAAAAGTTTTACTAGAGTCTGAGTGAAGCTGTTCGGCTGATCTGAATATGAGATGTTTTTGCAAGAACCTACATGAAGATTGCTTGAAATCTGGGTGAAAGTTCCACTAAAACATGCCTATATCCAATATATAAAGCAAGTTATCAAATAAAAATCTGCATGGTTTAGGGTTAGAGTTCTGTAGGAACCCATTAAGATCTTCGTAGAGATTTCTACAGATTTTCAGAGCAAAGATAAAGGTTTAATCTCTTTCTCAATCTGCAGCCTTATTTAGAAGCTGGTTTTAGGGATCGATCAATTCAATCCCTATTTGACAGAATTTGCAAATTAAACATAACACTTTGATGCTGCAGCTGAGTATTGTGTTCTGTGTAGTGCTATACATTCAGCCAGAAGGATGGATACAGAGAGTGTCCCGATGCCTAGCCTTTATACTTTATCACACTTTTCACAAGTTGGTTGAATAAGACCCAAACTCTTACGGACAAAGCCGGAGCCAGAATGTTTCTTTTGGCTTCTTCAAACAATGAGCATTGCAGCATGTACTCTTGTCTTTCATTGCTTTGGAAGATAGTGAAGAATATAATGCTTAATATGACTTTAGACCCTCCATTAGCTCTACTGTGGGATTATAGCTGCAGCCTTGACACATAAAGAGATGTCAAAAGGTCAACAACAAAATCCGAAGGGCATCAGCATTGCAAAGGAAGACTAATGCTAATGCTAATTAGGATTTTGTTCTTGGGCCACTGTTTTTACATGTTTATCCTGCCTGAGGTCTTGATGGTATTCAATTTATTTACTCATGATGGAAGAGTAATTCCAGAGAAATTTGCCAGAGAGAAAGTCAGTACTGTTCAGATCCACTGGGTTCAGATCACCTGAGAAAGTTCCATTTGAGCCCGCTGCATGAAACTCCCAAATCTGCGATACAGCTAAAAAGTGCTGATTGCTCTCAGAGCCAGTTCTGCAGTCAATATTTTTTTGATCTGAGAGAATCCAAACAGTGCACAGAAAAATCAGAATCCCCAAGTCTCAAACAAATGGAATAATTAGAATGAAAGTCTTCACTTTAGTCCAGTTTGCTTTAGCTAAACATCTTTTTCCCTCCATGCAGCACCGCTCCGTAAAGTTCAGTTTGGTTTTAATGCTGCGTTGTGAAATAACCCCAATGACACCATGAGCAAACTCCACACACAAGAACCACAAAAATGTGGATCCTCCAGTTTAGATCCATAAACACTGGGCTTCCTTGTCCGTAGAAAGTGCTAAGCTGCTCTAGGTCCAACAGCAAATCTAAGTCATTTCATCACATACTAGGTCCATATATTGCGTGTATGTTTATATGTTTATATCTGTGTGTGACTCTGTGTGTGTGTGTGTCTTTACATATGCATCAGATGTTTACAGTAGAGGTGGTGTTATTCATATGGACTCTCATCTCCTGAATACTAGTGATGATTTTTTTCTGATGTCCAGCCAGGTTCACTCCTACTCTTCGCAAATCCCTGAAAAGAAAAAAAGCAACCAAACAACAGGTTCTTATTTATCCAGCTACCAGCAATCTGCTAACAAATAAAAAACTGTACAATGCAAGTGATTAAAAAATGACTATACTTAAACTTTGTTTCATTTAAAAGTTTGTAATGTCCTCTTTTACATGTAAAAACTATTTTTCCCCTATTTATGGTTTCTATCACTTTAAGTAGGTCTTATCTTATTTTAGTTCTTGTGTATGTTCACGTGCTCGTATTTCTAAAAAAGGGGGTGGTGGTGGCAAAACAAAGGTTATGATATTGTAACCCTAGTTCTATCAGCACAGACGGAGTCTTCTTCTGGACTCTATAATATAGTACTCTCTGGAATAAGCGCGTTTTCCCATTGAAAACTAACATAATATGCCTGGTTGACCAATCAGGACATTGGTGCCACAATGGATTCTGCTCCCTGTAGAAGAAAGTGCCACTGCTGCCTGCCATCGGGTAACAGTCTTCAGTAAGTGGTCTAAGAGTGGCAAGGTCAATAGGTAGAAGGTTTTGCCTGAGGTTAATGGACTAGGGTTACAATATCGTAACCTTTGTTCTATATTGCTTATCCTCCAGGCGTTCAAAGCATTGTGTCACCCTAAATATGGAACCAAAAAAGCAGGTTGTGCCATGCAAGCACTGTATCAGTTTGTCAGCTGGAGCATCTTCCATGGGGGTGTCAATGGTCAGTTCTGGCTTGCTCTCCTTACACATCAGCCACCAGTTGAGTCTGCCCAAGTTGTTGTACCTTTGTTGTAGACGAATCAGGGATCGCCTGCAATTAGTACTACACGCAATCAGATGGCCGGCTGCTCAACTCTGGCCTGTGCATTTTCCACTCTGAGGCGTTCAAAACAGCACAAATATGGTCTCAGCAGCAGTGATGGGGCAAGGAGAAGCTGGGTAAAGAAATGCCTCCTAGGGAGAAAGGGCAACATGATCTGTGGAGAAGTGATGCTGGTCAATGGCCAAACTTTGCAGTCACTTGAAAAAAGGATGGAAGAAAGCCAGGATGCTTCCTTTTATGAGGAGTGGGAAGACTCGAGTAACAACATTCTGATTGGCGGCATATGTAAATTTTCAGTGACGAAATGCGCGTGTACCATTGAAGGAGAGTATTACCCATAGAGTCCAGTAGAGAGATGAAACTATCTGCATGCCTAGATGTCCAAGTGCTTGTTTATGTTTGTATGTGCGTAAGCAGTCTTACTCTGATGTCATCTGAGCCACTGTTTCTAGTGAAGAGTAACCTCCTTCCATGAAGAGCTCAGTGTAACGACCCATCTTGATGGAGTCCAGCCACTCCCCTACAGTCTGGCTGAGAGTGCTACAGCCCCCTTCTACACTGGCATGCTCCACTAACAGGTTGGAAACCCTAGTAAACAGACAAGATACAACAAAAGAGAGAGTAAGAGAGTCTTTTTATGAAGACACAGTATTATGCATGTATTATCACAGACAGCATTTATCATTAGAATGTAGTAAATGTAGATTAAAGGACTGTATAAGCACTAGCTCAGTTTCATATCATTTTTGTAAATATAAAGGAGCAGGATTTACTGTGCAATCATATCCAGTTTGAAGCACCAGGCTGGGCTAATAAGTCCTGACAGTTACCAGTGAGGCTTTGTTATGATAGTTATGCACCATCACACAAAGCTAAAACTGCTGTCCACTCAGAATCCTTTATCATTCAATTCACTCCATGCTAACAAATAAAGCCCTCAATGCAATCAAACAGAAATATTCATGCTACCTAATAATATTCTCCACGCTGCTAGAACAGGAGCGTTGTGGGGAACAAGGACTGACCCTGTTGGCTCTCCTTTAATCTGGCTGTCATATGTTTTTGCATGGGCTGTTAGATATGGCACTGATTTATTATAAGTGTGCTCCTGTGTGTTTGTGAGTGTGTATGTGGGAAATAGAGAGGAGAAAAAAAGATCTCAAATTATTTCATTATCCCTGCAAAGAAAATGAGGTAATGAGATTGCCTGACTAAATGTCTGCATTAGAGCACTTATAGTTGTTTCATGTCATTATACACTGATGCAATGCCTATGCACTAATTGAATGTTCAAATAATCAAAAGATACCCCACTGAATACAATATACACTAATGCGTATTTTTGAGAAAAATCAATCTACTTTAATTTATTCATCTCCTCTCCTTGTCAGCATGCAGCAGTTAGTGACTTTGTCTATCCTGATTTAATTATGCAGCTACACAAGACTTCAATAGAAACTCTATTTACACTGCATCTGAACGATGATGAGTCTATTAGCTTGCTGGGTTTAATTCACTTAACAATGAAAAGGTCAATTAAATCACAATGCATACAGAGGTTTAAAGAAATGTTGGTAGAAGCAAACATGCACCTCTTCTCAGAAAAACAACAACAAAAAACCCTGCAAAACATTATTAGTCTTTTACTGAGATGGATTTCTGAATCATTTAATGCAACATTTTGTCTAATAAAAATTCTGATTAAAGTTTGATATTATTACATTTATTCACTTTTAATATCTTAATCATACATCTACAAAAAGAACATCCACTGGCTACTGAATTATCATCTGTAATATTTAAATGTAGATTTTCACACATTCTCACAATTAAACAACACAAATTTGTGTTGACTTAACATGCTTTGGATACTCATGGATTTAAAAGCAAAGTCATCATCTCAAAGAAAGTGTATAAAACTTCAAATTGATATGTCTTTAAGTATTTTTTCATTGCTGTGAAATCGTACCTGTGTGAAGAGTTCACCAGTTTTTTTAATGAGCTGGGGTTGCGAATGAGTTTGTCGAGTAAACACACAATTTCATCAAATTTGGGGCGGTTGCTGCGTTCTCGCTGCCAACAGTCCATCATTAGGTGGTACAGAGCCTCAGGGCAGTCCATAGGACCTGGCAACCTATAACTCTCCTCCACTGCTTTTATTACCTGCAGACAGACAGGGGTAGAAGGAAAGTCAGGCAGTGGTGTATTTTATAAAAAGGCCTTGAAGTGGTGCACTATCTCAGGACAGTTCAAAGGATCCAATAACAACTGGGTCCCTTCATTTAGAAGCTGAAAAAATAATGAAAAGAAAGCAATGACAGTTTATACTGGCGGTACAAAAAGTCTATGCAATTCATCTCTGAAAAGATGACTTGGAGGCTGTTCCAAATTCAACATTTACTTTACCTTTTTTGTCTTCAGTTAGCAAAAAAAAGTTAGCAAGTAATCCCTTACAATGTATCTACAATCAAATTATATATATATATTATTTCAAATGTTAAGTGGGCTGATAATAGTTGTAGTTACTTGATTTTTGTAACCAAATATACAATCCTGATTAAATGGTACCCATTTCCATCCAACACTGCATAAAACCGATACAAACATGCACATACAGCACAAGCAAAACACCCCGTGTTCCAGCTCACACGAAATGATGTACATCAGTGACAGCAAAACATTAAGTCTCAAGGTGCTATCATTTCATCCAGTTGCTGAATGTTAAAACAATGTCCTACTATGATGATGATGATGATGATGATCATCATCATCATCATCATCATCATCATCATCATCATCATCATCATCACAGCAACATTATATGATGACACATCATCTTCAGTCATTGAATCTTGGTTCATGTTTAAAATGCAGTGATTATTTTAAAGATGTTCAAAAGATTCTGTGACACAGTTTCATCAGCGCAGTGAGGGAGCAACTTAAGCAACCTGCTGACTGTGTGTATCTTAAGACTGATTAATGAAGTGATACGATGATGCAACATACACCACAAGATTGGGAAATCTATTCCATCGCCTCTATAACCTTTAAAGAGATAGATGGTGTCATAAAAAAGGTTAGAGAGACAGAAATAGGGGTGGAAAATATGAGAAAATGGACAAAGTCTGAAAAAGGCAATGAATCATTTCCAGGGTATTGAGGGAACATATTTTTTTTTGATACCTGAACATGCAATAGCTTTCTCACAGCAGAGTCGCAAAAAACTAAGATTGAAAGTAACATTATCTTTGCTAGAGTTCTCACTGACAAGATCCTGAATCCTGATATTTGCTACAGGGATGCTTCCGCTCTTTATATGACCCCTACACTCCCACCTCCATGGATTTGGCAAGCAAAAACACCCCCCCCCCTGCAAGGATCAACACTGTATATTTGATACACTGCATTGCCCAGTTAATCATTTCCGCAAGTAAAAAAGATGCAGCACTGAATCACAAAAGTGTTTTTTTTTTTTTTTTTTAGATGAATAATAAATAAATCTGGCTCTCTCCATTAGACCCTGCAGTGGAAAGCAGGCTGGAGTTCTCAGCCTAGTTCTGCCAGTGCAAGACACTGGAGGGAATTGAATTGTTGAGTTCATGACAGCCTTTACTAGTGTCAAATTCACACAAAAGGCAGACTTGATAGCACTCCAATACACATGCATGCATGAAAGCGCACGTACGCATGCACCAAAGCGCAAGAGAGGAGCGCAGCATCAAATCATCGCTGCGTGCTGAGAGGGAATAGAACTACACATAACTGACTGGCAGGGAGGAAAGATCAGAGGAAGAAAATGAGAGACCGAGGTGGGAGGAAGAGAGAGAGAAGGTGGACGAGAGGCAAGAAAGAATACAGAAAGAAAGATTGCATTTTTTGGAGAAACAAAGGAGAGAGAGAATGAGAGAAGGAAGTGAGAAGGAAAGGGGTAGAAATGGGAAACAGAAGGAGAGAAGCTTAGAGAAGGAGTATGAGAGCCTGTACTTCCTTGCGCAGATCAGAGAAAATCCAGCATAACGCTTTCAATTAAACATCAAACGTCTTCTCCTCTCATCCTCCTCCCTGCTCATACCTCGCTCTAGACTTCTCTGAGACAGACAGCCTAATAACCAAAGGAGGAGGGAGGGGTTTGAAGCAGGGGATGAAGAGGTCACTGGAGGGCTGTGCGTGCATATGTTGCATGTGTGTATGTGTCTGTTAATGGGAAACGAGTGCATGTGTGTGGTGTCTGAATGCATTCTCACTCATCATGATGTGTAAAGATTGCACTTGTTTTCATTCAAATGAAATCCAGTGCCCCCCCCCCCCCTTCCATCATCCTCTTCTTCTCGCACTCATGTTCCTATATCTCCACTCTCATGAACAGAAACATGCAGATCTGGGTACTTGCTAGGTAGAGCTAACTTGCTATCACTTGTCTAACACTTATTTTCACACTATCGATTCATGATTTTGCATTTGTTTCAGAAAAAAAATAAGTCCATGGAAAATGCTTTAACCATGAAATAAAGTGCTGAATTTTGTTTGCATGTGATGGCTGATCTACCTAATGGATAGCCTAATTGAGTTTACAGCCCCCTACTTTCCCTGCCACATTTTTCTGCTTAGCATTGCACCGCCATCTCTTTCACCGCTTTGGCTCCCTTGCTTACGCACACCTTTTTCTACTCAACACAATGTCTCTCTTTGTGCTTCCATTAAAAATGTTCATTTCCATTATCTACATTATGCAGTTATAGATTTATAATAAAAGGTGCCCACACAGACCTCTCTATTTCAACATGCAGTCTACTGACATCTCACCTACATGTCTCCCCATTGAAGTCTTTATTACACACAAGTCACAAGTTCCCAAGGCCTTGTGCTCACAGTGTCTTCTCTAATTGAAAAAGATACTTAGCCTGCAGACTGAACTAACAGATGAAATGCATCTTTGAGTTAACCCTGGTAATATGTATCTGTTGAAAATATGCATCAAATATGAATATACCTGTATTTTAAAATCTATCATGACTTGTGCTAACATATAAAACAAGCCCATGTTGGCTGAAGTTGTGAAAAAGTGCAGTCTCAAGTTCAGCTGTCATCTCCAAGGTCCTTAAAGCAAAAGTTTGACATTTTGGGAAATGCACTTATTGGCTGTGCAGCGGACAGTTGGATGAGATGATCGATGCCACTTGTCATATCTGTCTGTTATATATAAAAGCTGGAACCAACAGCCTGTTAGGACAAAGACAGACCGAGGGAAACATCGAGCTTGGCTCTGTTGAGTGGCTGCGAGTCTGCCCATCAGTACCTCTAAAAGTCACTAATTATCATGTTTATCTGGTTTGTTTAATCAGTGTGTTAAAGTGTAAAAACAACAATTTGCTGTTTTTCAAGGGGTAACGTGCCAGTCTATTTCAAAGCTCTTGGCAGTTGCTAGGCAACCAGACTCCAAGAATTTACTAGTTGTGGCCAAGAAATAGTCTGGCAGATAACTCCCCTCTATAATGGCAAGTTGTTGATTTTATTTTTGTATGGATTTAGCAAGCAAGACTTACTGTGCTGATAAGTCCGCAAAAAGGGAAATAATCTACTTCCAAAAGGCCAAACTACACAAAGATCATATGATATGATTGAAAGCCCCAGAACAGCTACTTAATGGACCATGTGGTGGGATTGTTTCTTAACTGTTTCTTGGTTACTTCACGGCAGTTGAGCAGTTCTGCTTTCTTGAATGCACCACAAAAAGGTTGAAAAGATTTCTAAAATATATGCATGTGCACAAAATATTTCCATAGAAACGTTGCATCAAACTTACATCTTGATTGGACATCTCCCAGTATGGCCTCTCTCCGTACGACATCACCTCCCACATGACGATCCCGTAACTCCACACATCACTGGCTGAGGTGAACTTCCTGTAAGCGATCGCCTCCGGAGCCGTCCAACGAATGGGTATCTTTCCGCCCTGCGACAACATGCATGAACATTTAGAAGATACTGCAAGCACCTCGGTGGGTTTGAAAGAAGCGGAGCCTGAAGAATCTAGGTTCTCCTGTGTTTTTTGCCGTTATCATTTTGTTTACTTCAACTACAGCTTAGTGCCACACATGTGCTAATGATCCTCTGGTGTAAAAATACTGCTGCAGTCATTCAAAAGTTTTCAGTTTTGTTAAACAAAGAGTGACTCTTAGAACACACCTTAATTGAGACACATTTTGCCGCATGTGGTCCAACTCACAATTTCACTAATGAATACCAATTAAGAAACACATTCATGACGCCAAGTTTCACTTTCTTTTACAAATTCCATGGGCGAACTGTCGGGGGGCCCAGGATTCTTCTACTCTGCTCTTCTTCATTATCGCGCTTTCATTGCAAAGATAGAAAAGTTCACAGGATGACTGCTGAGTTCCAGAGGAAAATGTGTTTTTAGCTGATGAGTAGTGAAATTAGCTTGATGCAGTATTGATGAACACAGCAGCAGGATGTCTCAGGGTCTGATTTGAGGGGTGTGAAAATATGCTATTGTCGCTACTCCGTCAGGGAAAGAGAGCCAGACGGAGAGAGAGAGAGAGAGAGAGAGAGAAATAGCGGGGGAGAAAAAGAAGAGATGTAGCATGACAGTGAGAGGTGAGTGACAGGATATTTGGCGCTAAGGCAGCAAGACTCAGTGCTAATTGAGTGGTGCGCAGACTGAGCTGAGTACTAATTGGCCCTCCTCCTGCAGGAAGCAGCCCGTCTCTGGCTGACAGGACGCCACTCAGCCTGGGACACACAGCTCAATTTAAAACCTGCTACTGCCATCTGTGTGTGTGTATGTGTGCATGTGTGTGTGTGTGAGGGCATGTGTGTGCATGTGAATGCAAGTATGCATGTGTGAATATCTATGGTTTGAGCAAGACTTTTGTAAGTTTTTCCATTTTCCTCTTATATTGTACATAACTCAGAGATATGCATCCAATAAAAATGTCCTCAAAGACACAAAAGTGCGCCCCCTAGTTTACACATTCTCTTATTCTTTCACACTTGTGCTGAGACAGTTAGTTGACTCATCGATGAGTTTGTCTGAAGAAAACTGACAACTTTCAATACATGGTGAGTCATTTAAACTGTCGATATAAACAAATTTAATTAAACATGAGGATTTGTTGATTTATCTGTTATTATGTCATTGTGAAGTTTTAAAAAAATGTCCTTGAGGAACTGGGCTGTTGTCGGATACAACAAGGTGTTAGCTGAGATGAACTGCGTGAATTTACTCTGGCGTGCATTCACAGTGCTTAACATTTTTCACGCATATCCAGACAAACACATGCATAACTTTTTTAATATTAGCTAGTGCCATTCTTTCCCATAATTACAAGCACTCTTTGCAGCTTTATGTCAAACAAGGATCTGAAAAACTATGACTGGCTATTTCGACTTGATTATTTAAAAATAAAGAATGTACAAAGTAGATGACAAATAAAACTACTGGTCAGTTGTAGCCCTTTTACACACAGACAAACCTGCTCAGTCTTACCCGTGTGGTGTATGCAGCCTCTGGGTCGTCTTCAAGGACTCGAGACAGACCGAAATCAGACACTTTACAAACAAGGTTGCTGTTGACCAGGATGTTACGAGCTGCGAGATCACGGTGGACGTAGCCCATATCTGACAGGTATCTGCATAAATCAACACAAAGGAGAGCAGTAAATCTAAACAGTGGGCCATGGTGATGTGTTCAGTGATGCACTGTGTGTTTGTGCGGATTTGTATGTGTACCTCATGCCAGACGCGATGCCACGCAGCATACCAACCAGCTGGATTACAGTGAACTGACCGTCATTTTTCTGAGGAAAAGATGGGGAAAAACAGGAAAAGACATTCTTGTTGATATTTGGTGTTTTCAAATTTTAAAAAGAGGAATGAAAGAAAATAAAGAGATGGATAATATCACTGGACAGAAAAAAACTAATAAAATCCACATTGTGGCAAACCCAAGCAAATAAATTCATGTGATCTGCCTGACTGCATGCCATTTACCCCCAATATGAACCCTGCTAGTCCAGATTGCACTCTCAGATATGCTTGTTTAAATCGTATATAGCGATTTTTTAAAATAATATTGTATTATAAAACTTGTCCTGTTTCAATAATGGGGTCCAGATTCAAATCTATCCACTCATCAGTTTTTCTGTAGTTTCTATGGTGTAAGGTATGGTGCCTGTAAAACTGGTCAAAATAGAGGCAAAAGAGAGAGGACATGTTTGACATTTGCATTGGACAATCATTACTGAGCAGTCTGTCACAGGCTGCTGAAAGTTGGCTTGAAAACGTTACATTTCTTGTCATTCACAGTGAAGCAAAAATGACACAACAGTGTTTGACTCTGTATTATGTCTGTGGAGGATTTTGAAGGCAAATACACTTTTGCAGCTTATTTGAACTGCATGTCTCACACTCCCATACATATAAATCTGAAATAAACTGTCTCCATGATTACAATTTCCAACATTTCATGGCAGTGTCAGCCATCTAATCACTGCTCTCCCTGTTTGGTATCATCTTTGCAGGTTTTTTTTTTACTTC
>JAUZTA010000014.1:3601708-3619362 GCA_034780835.1 Ctenochaetus striatus | reverse complement strand
ATTCTGTGAGATTTCTAGCTTGCTTGTGTGAGCGTCTGCATTCATGCGTGTGTGTGTGTGTGTGTGTGTGTGTGTGTGTGTGTGTGTGTGTATGTGTGTGTCAGACAGCAGCATTAATTCCCTCTGCAGGTCTCCTGGGACGTGGCTATTATCTGCATCACTAGCATTCTCCCATGGCTAATACAGGCCCTTCATCATGTCACCGTAATATGGCCAGGGGGACCAGACTATGATCTGGTGTTATAGCTTAATAGCCCATATTAATCAATCCTTGCTGTAGCCTTTGTGTACAACCTTCTGTCTTTGTCTGTTCTCTCTCATCTTGCTGTCTTGTTCTCCATCTGACTTTTTTCGTCCATTTGTGCTTTGGTCTTTCACTTTCTGTTGAAAATCACTGAGTGTCTAAACTTTTTTTGTGAAAGAATGCAGTCATTAGCAAGTTACCCCACACTGTGTGATGTGAAATGCACCTGCTTCAGTGCTTCTAGTTCATGTGTGTTCACATTCTTGTACTTTTAACTTTTAGAGGACCAACTTGGGTTTATACCTTGAGAATGAAGACTCTAACCATCCTCAGATCTTAAAAGGGCCGTTCAGGGGTAAACAATTTAAAAGTTAACGTTTGATTTAGCTTCAGTTCAGATTATAGTTACAGTTAGCGTGTTAAGCTAACGAGGGTCCTTACTGTATGTATACACAGACAGACCTGTGCTTGTCCCTTTGTCTCCCAGTCAGTCCCAGTGCAGACATTAAGCCTCTTACTGGTTAGATCACACAGATTCACCAGCCTGTTCTGAGCTTTACACAGCTTAACACACACACATATATACACACACCCACCAATCATTACCGGTAACTCAGCAGGGAGCAACTGACCTTCGATAGTTTTTCCTGGAACCAAATGGGTTCAGTAAATAAAAGCAAACTGAAAGTCCCTCAGTTCTGTGGTTCTACTGATTTAACAGAGTTGATGTAAATGTGGGACATGAATCTTTAAATTGACTCATCAGGCGGTGATTTTACATTAGCATTTGCAAGTAAATACCGTATGAAATGAGCACTCACATACATTCATACATTAAAGATGGTAAAGGGTTTCCATTAAATTATATCCTTACTATTTTAATGTGATACATTTTCTTTTAAATAGGATGTTAAGGCAAAAAAAAAAAATAATAGACATCTGAAGAATAAAACATAGAGCTATTATTTATGGAGAAATTGCTTTGGTTCAAGTGCCTATTACATGGGATCTTTAAAGACTAGTGTGCAAGTATTAGGTGGATAGGGGCCTCTGAGGTCAAACACAAGGCTCAGTGCAGAGAGCAGCATACTAACACTGCAGGGTCAGGACCACCCATGCTAATGAGAGGCACTGGGGAAACTAACTCATGCAGTAATAGCCAACCTTTTAACACCTCATAAGAGTTCGTTTTACAGTCAATATGTGTCTACTTTGCCTCTTTGTCTCACAATGACTCTCTAAATAAATGTACCATCCATTTGTTTTAAAAATGAGATGTTCTGTTAAGCCAATGCAATTCACATAACCTCATCTTAAAGGGTCAGTTCACTCAAATTCCAGAGAAAAGACATTTTCTCCCTTTAATCTCTTGTGGTATCCAACCATTCGGATACAGTTCGGACATGTACTTTTACTTTTCAGACTTTTGATTCCAAGATTTTTGATCTTTCTTTCTTCAAAAGTAATCACTTTACAAAGAATAGTGCACAGGTTACTTGATGTAGCTCCTGTAGAAACTGTTGACTACAGAAATCGTGACTGTGATTAGGACATTTTTCCAAAATAAAAAAAGTTTACATATTTTTGCAAATCTTTGAGTGACAAGAACGTTAATCCAGAGGCTTACATAATATTAGGATGGCGGCGGCGGAAGTTTCAGAGGGAAAAATGTGAGCACATAAAACCATTAAGGTATCATTCTGTTTGGGTGAAGTAATGCATGGGTGTGAACAATTAAAGAACCCGCAGACTGAAAGTGTCCGTCCCCAGTGGTGATAAAATGCCTTTAATAATCAGAGCTTCTTAATTTCAGTCCTTTCAGATTTTCTCACTTAGCTCTAACCTCTCTCTCACCTCTGCACGGTCTCCTCTCCACTTCCTGCCCTTTCCCACTCAACCATCCCTATAGGCATCCCTCTAGCTCCTCATTAGCGTGTGTGTTTGTTTTTGTTGACTATTATGCATGTGTGTGTGTGTGTTTGTGTGTGTGTGTGTGTGCGTGTCACATCCGTCAGCAGACCCCCTGTGGCTGTGCTGAGTGCCCTCCTGGCTCTAAGTCTATAAAGCTGTCTCCAACTTATTATTACCACCCATTACAGCTGACCGTCACGACACCGTAATAGAACGGCCCCCATCACGCCTCAACCATACCAGAACAACCTCCCCCTCCCTTTTCCTGTCCCTATTTCTGCCTCCATCTCATTCCCGCCAACATCCCCCTTCTTGTGCCTCCTTCCTCTCCTTCATTTCATCCTTGTCTATCATAATTTTCCCCTTTCTGTGTCCTCTATTCTACCTTTAATTATCCAATCTGAAGTTTAACCCAGAAACATTGTTGAACACCTTCCCCCCTTCTCAGTTCTTAACTCTCAGACACTTGCAGCTACCGACTTCCTGTCTTCTTTCTTGTCCCCAATTCCACCTCCTCCTACCTCTCTCTCCCCTCCTGTCACACCTTTCCTCCCCAGTCTCTGCCCTTCACTTGTCTTTCTCCTCTTTTCTGCTTGCTACTCTTGAATTTTGCTGTGTTTGCCCTTGTCTTTGGTCAATTGAGCATGCTGACTTAGCAGAGGCAGTCGATGAAAGCGATCACACAAATTTAGTGTGCTTCACCTTATTTTTCTTTTTTTTCTTCCTCTTCTTGTACAATAAAAGGACTGGAGGGAAAGTAGAGCATAAGGACTGGCTGATCACCTCTTGTCAATTCCAGCTAGCTCACAGGTAGCTCTGTTAAATGTGAAAGGTATGTATAAAAGTTAAATTTATGTTACTCTTGATTATGTTTGCTGAGCGCCTTTCTCACTGTCCTTCTGGTGTTTAACTAGAAGTTAGTGTCAAGTGACAAAAAGAAATGCATCACTGAGATCAATAATAATCGATTTCTGTGGGTTTGAACATTGTTGGAAACTTCTGCATTTACACCATTAAATTATTTGTACACACATGCACATGCACATGCACACACACACGCATACACACCCACCCACCCACCCACACACAAACACACTTTCGTTATAAGTCATTTGTGTGGAAGTGTGGAAATGTTACATATTATATGTTTAGGTATGTCACTGACAATTTAAACGATTGAAAATTTCCTCCAGGATTCTGAGAAATTTGAAAAACAATAATCTCTTTTTTCCTACATTTCATACAAGAAACTTTTGATGGATTGCAGGAGAAAATAATTGGCAAATTTATTGATAATGAAAATAATAATTAGTAGCCTTATTGACAATGAATAACTCTTTTTGACTTGATCAACCCTGGTGGAAAGTAAAAACGGGTAAAGCAAAGCTTCACAGTCCCTCTTGCAACTTTAGGTCAGACATATTCTTACTTTACTTTCCGATCGTGTATAAAGGCCGTTTGAACAGATTCACAGTTGTGGGAAAATGATGGGCTTGTCTGGCTTTTTTGTCTTTGTGCAATGCTGAGTCTTTAGTTTTTTTTTTACTGACTTTTACTCTCATGCAGGCTCAAAGCTTGGAGCGTGTCAGCCGTCAATCAGCTATCAGCTCCAGTCTTTGTGTTTTCTTCTGATGAGAGCTTTAGCAGAGGAGTTGAGGTGACATAAGTTGAAACAATGTGTTTCATCAGTCGGCTTTTGTCCTTTGAGGTCAGTTTGGCATGTCAGGACGAGTGGGTTCTGTCTACTAAAGTTCAGATTTGGAAAGAGCAAAGTTGTTCTAGGATTTGCGACCCCGATGGGAGGTGATGGAGACAGATGGAATTGACAGCAAAATAATCCATGTTGTGGGATCCATGCCTTTAAAGACACCCCTATCTCTGACATGTCGTACTGTTTCAATGCTTTAAGAAGCAGCAAACAAGAGACTCTACCAAATTACACATGATCAGCAGCTTACTCAAGCCATAAACAAGCACTCCTTGGCAGGAAGTAATGGGGGTATTAGATTTTGAAGTGCTGACAGACAAATATTCCCAATGGGAAAGGAAATCCTCCAGGTTTTTTCCCTCACTGTTTTTCTTATTTTTTTTGTCTCATTTGTCGTTTAACGCTTGAATAATACTAAAGCTAAGAAAGCGCACTTTGATTAAGTAACTGAAATCCATATTAAAAACTTTTAAATACCAGCTAAGTATCTTCCAGCTATTAATGTAGTTTTTTGATTAACTTCTTGAAACTTCTGGGTGTTTATTTTCCAAATGATCCCATCTTCTGTTGAAACAAAATAACGCATAAATATTGTTCATCATAATATCACTAAACAAGTGATAAAATCCTCATCACCCGAATTTTGCTTCAGAGTTGCACTGAAATGCCACAAACTCTCTTTTCTCTTTCTTCAATTTGTCATTGACATCCCAACCACCCAAAACCACTTGTGTGCTCTTGGAGGACTTGTATTCTTGAGGCCACATGAAGACATGTTTCTTCAAAGTTCTCTCTCACACTCTTAGTCAATCTCGGGTTGTTACTGTCTGACGGTCCCGCAGCTCTCCATCTCTCTCCAATTCTCTCCACCCGACTTCCTACCGCAACTTTCTCCACATCCCCAGATTAACCTGCAAGGGGGGCCTCAAGGCAAAAATTTGCTTTGGCCTCCTGCTAGCTTTATCTTCGAGTCAAAATCACAGGAAAAAGGGCACTTCTTAAGGCCTTCAGAAAGTGCTTTTGTAAAAAGAAGAGATAGGCATCAATTATAAACATTTAAGTGCAAGGTGTTTATCGAAGTTGAGGAAAAAGGGGATTTTTTTTAGTGACAGCATAAGCTCTTCAACTACAATATTCATGTTTTACATCTCCAGTCTTCACTTAGAGCTACTGAGTTGGCATCATGCTGTTCAGTGAAATGTGTCATAATTTTTCAAGGTCATCCATCAAATTTCAAACATTTATTTCCCTCCATCTCCTTTTTGACTAAACACATGTCCCAAAACATTTTAAAGCACACTGTAGCTTTAGATGAGGAAAGCAGCAGAGAAGATGGAAGAAGAAGATAACAAAGAGAATCAGATGAGAAGAAAAAGAAGAAAATCTGAATATAGAGTGAAATAAAGAAGGAAGGAAGGAGAAGAGAGCTGAGCTGGAGAAAAAGTGTAGAATGAGAAGAGAAACTATGATGGTGATGACGGGGTTGGAGGAGGAGAAAATGAGGGATGAACAAACCATCTGGAACATGAGACTAGGAAAAAAAACAACTTCTGTGCCTCCTCAACATCTTATTTAGTCACTGAAGACTGCTGCTGCCAAGTGTGAGTGTGTTTGTGCATGTGGAGAACATGAAGGAGCTCGCAGCAGATTGGGCTTTGTATTTACTGAACATGATACAAATCATGAAAGCAAGTCGCAGCAATTTCTGTTTAAAGTGTCAAACAAGAAATTAAAAAAAAAATGTTAGATGTGTTTATGACTGGACAAATAACTTGAAACATTAAAGAAAAAAGTCACTCTGAACTGGACCTAAAAAAAAAAAAATTAGGGCTGATTGAAAATTTTGTTTCCTTAAGTAGATGGAGTTAAGTTGTACAACTTTGGTCACATGTGCATGCGGCTAAATTTAGGCAGAAAGTTTGAATTCACTTACTTTTGTGGAACTTCTGGTTTAAGTAAGTGAATATTGCAAGTCGGCAGTTTCTGAGAAAATGGACAACATCTTTCTTCATGCAGTCATTCAATACGAATTCAATATGTGAGTTCCTATTGGCCAACACCCTCCCTTTTTGCCTGCTTTGGCACCCTCAGACTACAAGCTCTTTCCCATGAGCTCAGTGGAAGCCATTTCGACACTAATGACCACTTTCTAGAGGTACAAGACTCTGAATTCTTAAAAATAAGATATATGTAAGCTTCATGACCACTGGATTTGCTGTGTAGATAAAGGACATGAGAATTCTGAAAAATAAACATGCTTGGTTTTCTAAAATTGACACGTTCTGCCTTAGACCATGAATTTATCAGTCACTATTTGTGTAATGGCAAATGCGGCAGGATGTTACTATGACATCTTTTCATTTCTTAACACGTCTTTTATTTTCTCTCCATCCGCCTGCCCTGAATGCACTTATTTATGCAGCTGTATTGTAGTAACCACACACCATAATCACATCTTCATTAATGTGACTGCACATCCAGCTGCTTTTGTCAGCACTATCTCTCCCATCTACATACAGCCCCAGAGTGGGCCGTGACTTGAATACCTAGAGCTGAGGAAACACTTTGGTCAGCACTATTGGTCCAGCGTATGTAGCTTTGTACAGTATTTCCCAATTGGAGTTTTTATCCTATGAGATGATTTCCATGTGAATCAAGTGGATGCACCAACATAAAAGAAAAAAAAAATCTGCTTAAACCAACTATAATTACTACTCTATCATGTGTCAGAGTATTGTTCAAGCTTCAGAATACCTTATTTTTTCATTAGAAAAAACTATATTATACCACGAAATAACTACTTTTCAACTGTAGTAAGTCATTCTCTAATTAGACTTCACCCTGGGAATACTTGGAAATGGAAACTCGACTGCTGGCAAGAGAATGATATATTCCATGGTGGCTTTTGAAATCTTATTCATGAATTCAATTTTCCCTGATAATGAAGTGAGGCTTCTTGAAAATTCAATGACCTTTAACCTTGATTAAAAAAATGAAAAGCTTGCACTTCAGGTTACAAAATAAATTAGACTACAGGTGTCTTTCATCAAACACTAAAAGTGAGTTCATAACCTCAACTATCAAAACCGCTTTCAAGCAGCTGCAAATTGTTTTATTTGGATTGATGCAATTTTTTTTTATAGTCAATCCATGTTTTTAAAAATCATTTGGTCATCACAGAAATGTGAAAATTGCTGATGGGCAACTTAGTTTAATAAATCTTTCAAAACACATAAAAGATATTTAAACTCTACAGCTTCATGTGTTTTGTTTTTCTTGTAATAAAATGTATTCGTTGCCTATAATTAACTTTAATCAATGAGAGAAACCCACAAAACAACAACCAATCAAGGGATGAAAGATGAAATTATCATCAGTGGCTGCTTAAGGTGTCACCGCAACAGCTTTTACAACAAATTTGAAGCATTTGTCAATTTTGGTTCTCATGTCTGCTAAAGTAATTAACAGCTGAAAAAGCGTTGCAATGGTAATACTCACCCCATTTCTAGGATAGGCCACCCATCCAAGGTCACCCATTACAGAGCGAGAATCCAGCAGGTTTACTGTAACAGACCAAAAACACAGAAGTTCTTAAGTATAGAAAAACAACCAACCAATTCATTTAAACAAAGCAAGAACATGACTAAAATTTTAACCTCATCCTTTGATGTCCATCATGCTAATTGCATCTCTTATTGCATCTAAAAGTGCACCAAGGATCTGCTCAGGTCAAGTATTTTTCATTTACTAATGTGCCCAATGATAAAAACCGTACAATTTCTGAGATTGCTTTGTAGATTCAGATTGGATTTTTAAGAATTTACATAGTTTAATCACAAACTAAGGATTAAAATATGAATTTTTAATCTGAGATGCTGTAAATTTACTTCAGAAGTTTCCTCAGGCCCTTAACAGGTACAGCAACATAATTTCTATTCCATTCCTTCTCTGAATTTGTGTGTCTCTTAAAGGCTGAAAGAAAAGTAGCACCTTCTATTTAAATAATATATTACACTTGTATGAAGTGGATTTTTGTGCATAGTAATTTGAATACCAAGAATCACTCCATGGGTCTAAGTTGACAAAACACTTAGCATGGCCTAGAGTGTTTGTGCTAAGTGGTTATTATCTATTTACACTCTTTAGCGGAGGTGAACTTTTGTTAAACTTGCTCGACCAAAAACTGCTTCTCACCTCTACACTTCAACAAGGCACTCAGCTCAGACTAATCCATTAAAACCCTTCTCTTCCAGCCTCTCAGTTGAAAGCTGTCAAGTGCAATTCACCGCTGCAATCCTCCAAACATGTTTCCATCTCCTCATGTGCAGCATCGGTGACAGTGTCATCTTGTGAGTTCTCTCTTTTCTTCCCTAACGGTGAGTTCAAACACACAAATGTTCTTGTCAAAGTTGCATCTCACAGAAGCAACCGTGAGTTCACAGAGAGGGTTTTTGACTAATTTGGAGGCACTTAGCAATAACAAACACAGTGGATATGTCCTCAACCTATTCTCCTTTTCTTTTGCTGGCAATGTGTTTTACAGAATAAACAATTTGTGATAAAGTGCCCTGCGCCATATGGTGTCTGGCCCATATGGACTTACAAGACACTAGATAGCAACAACAGGCAGGAGAAACACTTATAGTAAAAATTTCCTCAACAGCATTTTCCCAGACACTGAGTACAGTAAATCACATTAGTGAACATATGCTGTGTCTCATTTTAGCAGCAGCTTCAAAGTCTGTCTGAATTTGCCACGTCAGTGATATTAACCTTCATAAACGCAATTCAATGTTTAGAAGGCCAGAGTTCAGTTGCCTTTATCTTATCTAAGCTAACACTGTGCTTGTCCTCAGTCAGACAGCATGTAGTCAAACAATAAAAGAGAAAGTCCTACTAAATGTCCAGATCCATTGTCAAGGTTCTCATCTTGTCATTTGAGCATAACACCCCTAAAAGCAAAGTAACACCTGCTGCATGCTAGTAAACCATAACCCCTTCAAAGTGTCTCCAAAGGGGTTGGTCACCTCGCCTTGTTTGTTGTTTAAGAGTAAATTTTACTTCTGTTCCATACTTAAGAGCACAATATACCTCCGCTTATACTTTATTTGAATTTCAAGAGGATAAATATACGTTGAAAAAAATTCAAACCAATCATTCTGATCAGATCAGGTGCTAGGGAACGACTGCTTCTTGAAGGCATTCATTCATGACGATTGCTTCAGTATTGGATAGGGATGATATGCACATCGTGCAAGGCTAGTAGATAAAAAAGAATCAAAAATCTTGGTAATGATGTTTCGATCCCACTTGGATCCTTGGAGATACAGATGGGATCAATACATTGTTATTATTAACCACATTTTTGTTGAATATAGTATCTGTGAAAGCAATACCTTTCTTCATATTGCTCCGGTATAACCTGTTCAGGTTTGTCTGTACCCACATCATTCACAGTGAACCCCCCTGACACATGCAATCTACCAAAACTCCGATCAGCAACTTATTCATAAACATTACATGCTGCAGATTGCATTCTATTACTTCAGGGTGCCTTTCATGTTGTATTAAGTTGAGGTGCAGGATTCGTTCAACATTTTCATAGATTTAGGTCTTTGCCATGTTACTGTTGTCAGTTTAAACTGAACTGAGAGCTTCAGTCCCCAACACTGCTCCCAAAGATAAGTAGTTATATGATGGATGAATAAACAATGGAATTTACTTGTTAGCTAACAGTTATCTTCTTGATTTGGTCAATTAAGAGTGTAAATTATGGCAGAAAAAGTAGCAAATAAACAAGCATAAGAATGACACCCAACTAACACAAATATTCCTATAATGCCTGCTGTGATTCTGCATGGTGTTCAGGCATATATGATTACATTACAATACTTTACAGAACTTTTGGGTTTGAAAACCCCCAAAGAGACCAACGAGAAAATGCTGATGAATTTGGTGTCAAAACTTAAAGCAAGGGCTGCTGTTTGGCAATCATTCAGATTAACATGCGATGCTAATAGGAAGCCTGGTGAAGTTATTGAGAAGCTGGTTATCTTGTTGATAAGTTGGAGGTTTCAGTGTCTCATTGGCTGTTGACTCTTGTTTCATTGCTCTAAAATATTTTTAAACTGTTCATCTTTCAGACAATGCTGAAAATAGCTCATTTGTAGGAGCATTTCTGATTATTGATGGCAGTAAGTCCTTACATACACCCTGCATTTTCTTTGTTGACTACTTCATAATAAAAGTCAACTCATGTTGCACCATTTAAATGCTTTCAGGTGAAGCTGCACTTGTAGGAAGTGTTGGATTTGCATTAGCAGTAACCCAGTCAAGTGCACAACAGACAAAGAGCATCATCTAGCAATATCTTGTCTTAAAAATGTCTTGGGTAAATTAGTAACACCAGACTTAACAAGAATCTTTTAAAGTGTGGGAAGAATTCCTTACTGTGATCTCCCTAATTAATCATACGCAAATTCAAAATATCTTATATGCAAACATTTTCACATAAGTGGGATCATTTTATTTTTTTCCATAAAATAGGCACTGAAATGCCAATGCAAAATAGTACAGCAGTCTTTAGAAAGGCCTGACTGGCACTCTGTCTCAAAATGGTGTAAATTTCAAAAAGAAGGATAACAGCTCTTTTCCCACTAATTAATGAAATATAGTGTTTAAGTGCTCAATACAGAGTATGCAAAGCTCCACATTATGATATGCTTTCTTTCTTGCCTTGGTATTAAAAAAAAAAAAAGGATGACTCGCTTAATGTTGCAAGTTCTCTTGCCACTTATTGGAACTGCTAACAAGAGAAGTTTCAAGTAACACTGATACACAGCAAACACTGTCTGCATGCAAGAGCTTCAGTCATCGATAACATCATAAATCATATTCATGTCTTGAACCAGCTGTTGAGTGCAACGTTTCTGGACATATATTTTATGATAAGTCATGTTATAAAACGATTCACACATGAACCCTGCTCCAATGTCAAAAAACAAATAAGACATCTGCAGCGAGAAGGTGGAGTAAGCAGAACAAACCATAAAGCAGCAGCTAGTTCAGTAACTGAGACGTACACACCCGCTCTGCAAACCCTCCCGATACATACACACACACATACACACACATACACACATGCTTACTCTAGTCTTACTGTCTCCACTGCTCTGCAGAGAATAATAAAAGATGTCCTTAGGAGGCGATTAGACAACTAATTAGGCCATAAAGTAGAGATAAGTGACGCTGAACTAGATCATAAGGGATATGTTACCTCTTTCACTCCCTCTTGCGCTCTCTAAGGATCAAACCACCTACAAGTTTAAGCTCAGCTTGACAATGATCTACAGAACTTATTATTAAAACTCATCACCATTGAATAAATGTGGGGGATTTAGAGTCTGGTTGTGACATTTTTTCAAGGATACCCTAAGTATTTTGAATTTCGTAGAGCTGTGAGTGGATTTTCAGCACTGGGAACACTGATAAAATTCTCCTTGAGATGACAACTGAATATTCGATCTGAGAGGCACCAAGGCTGCCTGGGTATTTATTTTCAATTACATACTTTAAGCACTTTACAGGTGACAGGTGTATAAGTGCCAACTTGACCCTCACATACTCTTGTCTGGAACCATTTCTTAACTCCTACCTCTAAAAAAACAATGGTTAAAGCATAAAACATATAATTTCACAACACCATTTGCCTCTTTAGTCCTTATCTCTTGTGCGTACTTCGTGACTTTAGATTGAGGCATTTCCACATTAGCTTGGATCACTCTGGGCTTAATGGCCTTACTTTTCTCTCACACACAGACACACAGGCGAGCGAGCAGACACACACATGCTTTTTACAAGCCATTTACTACAATTAACCCAAATCTCATTTGATCAAGACCATTATCAACAAAAGTAAGGGAAGTGATGAGTTTTAAAGTCCCTTAAGCGTAGGTTCACACACTTGGGCTCATCCGTGTTAGTAAGACATCACTGTTAATCAAACACAATAACAACGTCGAAAACAGATGTGAAGCATCTGGCTCTGCACAGAGATGTTCTCAGAAAATTGAGCAGTTTAGATGAGAATGGATTGGCTTCAAGAGAGGAAATTAATCAAACTGGCACAAAGTGAAGAGTTTTCTTCAATATCATTCATCAGAGGTGAAGCCTCACTGCAGGATAACTGGTCTCACCTTTATGTTAACACCATTAAAGAGGCATCAGAACTTTTCTCTGCACTTCTTTCCTGATCAATATGGGGTTTTTAAAATGTATATACAGATAAGACAGAAAGATTAACTTTAATTTTAAAAACAACCTACAGCTATATAAGATTGTACTTTTGTATTAAGGCAAAAATTAAGACAGGCAAGTGGCCAAGGTCCCTGATGACTTCTCCAGGATTTCCAAAGTGAGCTGAAAAAAAAAAGAGCTAATTTGACTGTATAATTACAATAAATTAGCCCAATGAGAGAATAGCGGTTATTTTAATTATAGGCCTCACCTTCCTCTCCAATTATGCACGCAATGTATGATGATCCATTGCAATGCAAATATGTGCCAAATTGATCTATAATTTGTGCTGAACGTCAGCCTCTGGCTTCTTAAACTGTTAGGTGTTCAACTGTTGTATCTGATGTGTTTTGTCATGAAGACGTTTGTGGTTTTTCAGTCGAATTTGACAGAAACGAAACAGGGTTTTAACAGTGTGCTCGTGGTGAGGACAGGTTCGATAAATGAAAACAGCAAAGAATAGAAATGTGAATGTGCTGTTGAGTACTTCTTTCTTTCTTTCTTCTTTTTCTCTTCTGTCACTGCAGTCAAAACACAAGCATATGATCCAGTCTGCCATTGATCTACAATTCTCATAGCCCGAAACTTGACTTGTTTGGCGTTGGTTTAACCAAGCATTACCCCTTTAGGTGATTTTGGTAAAATAATTATACTAAAATACAAATTTACCAAACAAGAGGTCAAACCCCAAACCTGGAGTGTGATACATGAGTTTAGAGGAGACAGATACAAAGAGGAAACCCTTGCATCATTGCTGAAGATGCTTAAGGATGTCCTGCAAGTTGCTCCAGGATGTCTCAGGGTCACACTTTGGGAGCCACTTTTGTGAATCCAAATTTTGACCAACTAAATCTGCCATGTGAAGAAAAAGCAGGTTGATGAATGTCCTCTCCTTCCCGGATAATGCTGTCTAATAGCTGCAAACAATGGCATTCATCTTGAGCTATTAAAATGCTGCTCAGTCTGCGGACAATAGCGTGGGAACAATAACTTACACACTGTTTCAGGTTTTACTCTTTTTCCTTCTCTTATTTTAGATTACTTAGATAAATTCAAGTAAAGTTGAGCTCAATCAGTTAATTTTGGTCAGTTAGTTTGCAACTCTGCATGCATATGGAAATGTCTGCGCCAACTTACGAGCGGTGCCAAATAAAGCTGATGTTTGACGAGATAAGCGACATTGCTGCAAGGGACCACTATCTGAACTCAAAGGTTGTCATGCATGTTAACACGATTTAGAGGTTAAAAGGACTCAATCCGCATGTTTAAAGACAGAATGACAGACTAGACTAAACTTAAAATAACCTTAAATTAACCTTAAAGGGGAGTTAGAAGCAATATGGCAGGAAAAACTCAAGGTTCCCAGTATGAAATTTTAAAAAACTACCAACAAACAAACAAACAAACAAACAAACTGTGATATCAATTAAAACACACAAAACCAAGTCTGGGAAATTGAAATTCCTGTCGTTAATTGGTTTTCTCTCAGTCTAAAATGCCATCAAGTGCGTTGAGGTCCATGTAAACTCAACAGCATGAGCACCTCAAACGATGAACAGGACAACATTTAAGATTAATACAGTGATTTTTAAAGCGCAGTGCGCGTCTGTCGGCGCTGCCAAGTCCTCGGGGGACTGGTTATCTGGAGAGACAGATGTACTGTTCAAAGGTCCTGTTTTTTATTTCGTCTTTTACGATTTCGGAACACACTGTCAACACAGACTTATGGAACACGACTGTCATAAACATTATCAGCTCAAATTAATTATATAACGACCTCCCTTTCGGTCAGGAAGCGTCGGAACCGCACAGTCAAGGAGACCCGACGGTCTGATGCTTCAGAAGAACACGGCAGACCTTTCACCGGTCACACTTGTCAGGGCTAATTGGAGCCGAGTCGGGTACCAGACAGAGGTGTCATTAACCCCAAAGTGTTTCCCTGAGTGTTTTACCTTCATTTGCGGGGATGCACCACGCTCCAAGCAATGCCAGACTCCAAACCCACGTCCATGCACCCAGCCGAACGCCACAACTCCACCAGCGAGACTGCATGGCGCATCCAAAAAAAAAAAGAGAGAGAGACACAACCGGTAGCGGGGGCAGATTTTTTTTCCCTAAACAGCAGCAGTTTCGGTCAGCAGAAAGCGGGATGCCGTAATAAAACCATCTGTAATGTTACGCGTCCGCTTGGAGGGAAGGGAGCTCATACTATGCGGCGTGCAGACGAAGGTACTGAAGAGCTGTGTGCGCTCTTGGTTTGGGGGAGGCGGGCAGCGCGCCGGGGGGGCGGAGTGAAGCGCAAGTCTCTCCAATCACAGAACCTCCACAGGTGAACCCCACTGCCGCGGGACTCGTTTCTTCAACTGATAACGTTAGTCAATTACTCCTCGCTCGTTACAAGTTCAAAATGTTCTGCGTTATTTGCGGTGGTTCCGAAGCTTCTCCCTTCTCTAATCTTTGCTTTCCCGCACGAGAGACTTTCTGATGAACTGAACGACGCTTGTTATTCACAAACCTTCTAACCAAAAGATTATTAATAATTAAAAATAAATAAATAAATGTGCATACTTGCTATGCTGCTTATTTTGCGATACAGAATTAATTGGACGACGGGGATCATGAATTTAAAGTGATTCAACTTTTGACTTTTTACAAAATATAAAAAAAACAAAAACAAAAACGGGCATTTTGCAGTCACTATCCATAGATTGGAAAGAGTAAGGAGATCAATCAAATTGAAACCAATAATGTGTTTACTTTAGAGCTAGATATTTCATCAGTAATTGGAAAATCAGTCAAATTATTCCTCCATATCCTGACGGCGTGTCACCTTTATCCCAGGAGCATCGTTGCCTGACTGTGTATGCAAAATAATTTTCCTGCAGGGAGCAATAACACGTCATATAATGGGTGACATGACTGTTCAGAAACAGATTAGAATAGCAACCATACGCCCCGAACGTCATATTAGCAATTATGGATGTAAAGCCTTTATTTGCCATTTAGCAGCAGTGTGCCATGTTGTGGCCATTCGGCGCCATACACAAGCAATAAAGGAGAGGGCTTTGAGAAAGAAGAGAAGAAGAGCCACAAAAAAACAATTACAAACGTTATTGTTTTTTCATACTGTAACCAGGCAGCATATTCTGTTTCTTAGCTGTTTTTAGACAACCAATGGCTGCGTGACAACTAAAGTCTGACTTTGGGATGTGGCTTTGCTGGGATGTACATTTTTCAGACTGAACTCTCCCTCCCTATCATTGTTCTTTAAGATGTATGACATCCTTTTTTTTTTCTTTAAACATTTTACTGACAAGTGGGCCTCTGATAATGACAGTAACAATACAGGCAGGCAGGAAATGTGGGGGTAGAAGGTTATGACATGCAATAAATGTCCATGCCCAGAATCACACGGCTGTAATTGCAGTTGCATGGTATTTGCCTGAGCAACATGTCAACAGCACATTTCTGTAAACCTCTCAAGAGTGATGACCAAGCTCTCGCTGTCCGCGGTCGAGGTTATGGAAGAGTCTCCCTCTGGGAGGACAGGTCAGCAAAGTCCACTGAGTGCATTACATCTCAAGCCCTATTTATTACTATTGACATTTTAAGTGGCCTCCTTGTGTTTACACTCTTTCACTTGTAACAATGAATCGTCACGCGATTCCTGGATCTGAAAAGTTTTGTGAAATGAATGCTTACTTACTCCCTTTTGCATTTTTATGTATTTAAGTAGTGCCATCTAGCTGTTTCACATCATGATTCAAGATCCTGCAGGTTTTCAGGATGTGATTTCACCAATCAGTTGCTTCTCTCTTTTCCAAAGGCTCTCAGTAGAGCTTAGCTTGACGTCGCCAACGTCAACAAAGCTGTGCCAAATAAGAAACTAAATTAGTTTTCTTTTGGGAAAAAAAAAGCAATTCCACAATTTTGAGTGTACTCATTTGGTCACAGGCAGATAATTGCACCAGTACAAACTGGAACAGTCTAGACAGAAACAGTAACAATATTTGCTGAAATGTGCCCATAAAGAACCTTCAGTAAGTCTCTCAGAACAGTGTAGGTGCATGAATTTTTCAAGTGTGAATATATATCAACTATACCCCTCCTCAACAAAACACACACGCACACCCTCTGCCAACTCCTCACACTGTATCTGTGAAAGACAATGTTTCCTTGTTTGGAAGTTAAACATTCTCACCACAAATTGTTTCCTTTCAGGCTTCTTTTGTACAGTTAAAGCTGTAAAGCTTGGCTGTATTCTCATCATGATTTCTTTAACTGTGTTGAATTAGACTGTTTGTAGGATGATAAAACCATAGAATGTCATTTGATGAATCACCAATGGCAGCTTAATCTAAATTTCTCCCTCAGCCTTTTCTTTTCTCTGATTTCTTTCCATCATATTCAGCTTTGTTCACTTTCTCCATGTTGCAAACACGCATTTTAGAAAATGCAGACTGTGCTAACATGCACTGTTGTCTCTCTCTGTATGTCTCTTCATACCTTTCTCCCTGCCTTCATCTTAATTTTTGTTTTTTGTAATTCTTCCAGTCTCTGCTGTCTGTCTTTCTATTTTTTTTCCGCCTCCCCTTCACTCTCTATGGTGCAATTAGAATCTTTGATCACTGAGGGATTCAGGGTGATATTCCTGTGCCTTACCCTGACACCTCCCACGCTCCTTGTGTACGCTCACAGACACACATATACATACAGGCATAAATAAATACATGCATTGTTTAATTCCTTGCTAAACCAGACTAGAAAAAGCAGAGTCGAATCTTCAGAGACTCCACCGAAACCTTTCTTGGCAATGCTGACAGATGCACAAAACTCCCACACCCTATTTTCACCACAAATTTTAGCATCTTCGAATCACAAACGTTACCTCTTTTATAGTAAAAGCTAAATATGGTTTTGCCAAGCGCAGCCATAACTGTAGGTGTAATTCCAGGGTGGTAGTGGAGTATTGAAGACGTGTAGGGGTCTGATCAGCACTGACAGCGGGTGTGGAGGTGGTTCTAGGATGCCAGAAACTGTTGTTGTCTCCTAGAGGTGTTGTCGGCTTAATTCTATAAAATGTCTGCGGAGGAAAGTGCGAGAAAATTTCCACCCCCAAACCTCAAACCAGCCCCAAACAAGCAGCTATCAGCACCATAGCCTTATATTTAGTTATTTGGGAATGTGTTCCTTTGTTCCTTTAGGTGTTTGGTAAATGAGTGGATGATGTGAAAACACTTTGAAATATTTCTAGATATGCTACAATAGAGCTTGATCATGTTATTTGTTATTTTTAAGTTGAAGGAAGTAGGAGGAAAGTTTGTATGATTAATAACATTTTAATATTTGCAATTTCTGGATCTACTGATGAGGTAGAAGGAGGAGATACAATACTAATATGTTTAACTAATAAATGCAATTGTAAAAAAAAAAAATGCAGTCAGACACAAGTTATTATTCAACATTTTTATTGACATTATTAATGTTTTTATATGT
>JAUZTA010000014.1:3561241-3573253 GCA_034780835.1 Ctenochaetus striatus | reverse complement strand
AACATTTTTTCATTATTATGAGAGAGAACAGCAGAAATTACACATAAAAAATAAATGACATATTGAAATAAATTATATATTAAATAAAATTTTGAATGCCTGACTTTTACATATTATGGAGCATCCATACACTGTTTTATTGCTAGCTCTGAGTACTTCTTTCAACACTGCAAAAAGCGCAATAAATGTGTAACAAGCAGTTTACATTGTTCAGGTCTGATCTAAAAGTGTATTTTATTAACACCACTGACATTTCAAGGCATCATCTTTGAAATATTCAGATATTAAAGTTTTACACTGTGCACTGTCCCATTCTGCAGCCAAGGTTTGTATCATTAATAGCTGGCAAGGATGGCCGCGAACAGAAACAAACAAACAGCTCCACTACTGAGAAAACATCTAATGCACAGAGAAGTTGATGAGGAAACGAGGTACCGGTATCTTTACAGATCATCATGTGCCGGTTGCAACACTGGGAAACAAAATGCTAAGAGGAAGTGGTTTTCACAGCATTGCAGTTGAGCTGCTAGAACCGGGACTTTTTTAAAGCCTGTGAGCACCAAATTCACTCAAATAACATGGCCTTATGCAACAAAGACATTCAGATAATCAGCAAGTGATTTAAATCCAATCAATTTGTTTTCAATCCCAAAATCCCTAATCCCAAAAATCTCTAGGAGTTTTCACAAAAATCTCTGGGAGTTTTGGGATTAGGCTGTCGGTGCATCTTGCACATTCACTCATAAAACATGGCATTATGCAACACAAACATTCAGATAATCAGCAGGTGATTTGAACCCAATCAAATTGTTTCCAAATCACTTCCTATTCCCTCTGTGTGTAAGTTAGAGCTTCCAGCTGATTTGACCCTTTTCCTTGTACAATGATTTGATCTCTGTGACAACAGGATGCTGACTGAGATTTTTTTAACAGCAGAGTGCCTCACAGTCATGTGCAAAATGTCAAAGTTTGACCCTTTCAAGCACATGTAATAACACATTTTGGTCAGAATTTATGCACTTGGAAGCTTGTATTGTTTAACACATCACATCTTTTTCTTTTAAAATTGTCATCTGACAGCACTGATTACAACTGAAGAATGTGTCTATGGCCCTGTTTTCCAGTCTTTAAGTATGAATATTATGATGGATGTGCCATAATGTTATGTTACTTTTTTAATTTTAAAAAACAACTCTACAATCTACATACCAGTCTCTCTAGGAGTTTTGGGATAAGGCTGTCGGTGCATCTTGCAACTCTTGATTTCAGCTATATATATTAGGGCTGTCAGTCGATTAAAATTTTTAATCACGATTAATCTCATTAGTGTCCTGAGTCAACACGCGATTAATCACGATGAATTGCAAATTTTTTACCCAGCTCTATATGTAACTTAACAAGATATTTACAGTTGTCCCTCACTATAATGCGGTTCACCTTTCGTGGCCTCGCTGTTTTGCAGATTTTTTTTAGTGCAATTTTGCATGCTTTGTTTTACAGCGCATGAACGTGCATTGTGTTCTGCGTCCTGATTGGCTAAGGGACTGTAGACCATTGTCAATCAATCTCCTCTGTGCCGTGTCTCCTGTACAGTACAGAATGTGTTCGGCTTGCCAAATTTACTTAAATGTTCCATCGCTAGCAGTGTGACTCTGAAGTGCTGTATGTTTGCTAGTTTTCTCCCCGACAAACAAGAGAGAAATGTGAGGAAATGTTAATGCCTGTCTGAGTGTATAAAGTGTGTAGTGAGGGGTTTTACAGCCTTAAAACATATATAATAATTGTGAAAAATAAAGCTGACTAATTTGCGGATTTCGCCTATTGCGGTTTATCTTTGGAACGTAACCCCCGCGATAAATGAGGGATCACTGTAGTTTGATCATATCAGTTTCCCTTTTTGATCTGCCCACGGTGCAATGAGAAATCTATTTTATGGCATTTTTATTTTGGTTACCTTTTTATTAGATAAAATCTGCACAACTAATGCAGGCGGGTTGACTATCATTTACAAGATATGGTAGCTACAGTGTATGTACACATGAACTGTACATGTGTGTGTGTGTGTGTGTGTGTGTGTGTGTTTACAGGCCGTGTGTGCCCTCTGATCTCTCTGATCCTCCGCTGCTCTGAGATGCCCACTTAAAGCCTTTCAGCCTGAAGAGCGATCACATAAAGTTTGTTGCTGTCACTCGATGCGCCAACAAACAAGTCTGCTGCACCAACACTTTCCCACGCAAACCAAACACGCACACACTCCCGGGGGGGGAGTCACTCTCTCTGTCTCTCGCTTTCACGTGTCATTCTTCCTCAATCGTCCATTTTCCCTTCTTTGTTGGGGGTAAGGAGTGATGGGAAGGTCTTGGAAGATCAGGCAAGGATCTGAAAGGACAAACGGTGCTCATTAATTAAACATGTTCTACAGTCAAATCAGATTTAGCGATGATGGGCAGGGAACACAGAGGTGCGCTGGATGACAGAGCAGCTGGCCTGAGGTAACTCCTGTGGCCGCCATGTTTGCGTGCAAACTTCCACTTAGTGTTCATGTTCACAGCAGTGTAAACTCGCAGGCAGAGGCAGGCCTCGGTGTGTGTGTTAATGTGCGGGTCAGAGTGAGTGTTTGTTGGGCTCTGTGTATGCTGGGGCTCATATTTTATTGACGTACACCCCTCGGAGGGCGGCTAAAGCTGGCACTGTGTGTGCCTTCAGAGAGCTGTGTGTTTTGGCTGAGGGGAACTGTAGCAATCACACACAGATAAAAACATCACAATACAGAGAACAAGGATACCTCAACACAGGAACAGAGGGGGATGGAGGGCTGAGAAGAAGTGGCGAGGGTGCGCACTCGCACACACGCAGGCACACTCTTGCACATGCCGATGCCGGATCTGCAAGCTTGTGTGAGAATATATGATTTTGCAGGGACGCTGTTATGTAAAGACATGTAGGGTATAGACTATAGACACGCACATGTATGCAGGGAAAACCACCCATCATCAGAGATGCAAATGCACATATACTTCCCCATAAGAGAGAACATCTTCTGTTTAAAGAGATGCAAGCGCATGGACACATTTACGTACAAGCATGGACAATAAATAATTTTCATACTCAAACACACTAAACATGGCTTGCCTGGCTTTAATAAATCCTTTGGTTGCGTGCATGAGAAGATATATCAAACTCTTCTAGCCTCTCCTCTCCTCTCCTCTCCTCTCCTCTCCTCTCACATCTGTGATGGCAGCTGGGTGCAGATTCTGTCCTGAAATAGCTGCCTAATATAATCACAGCTAATAGCATTATACTTCACACTATTTACATACTGGCGGAATAAATTATCTTGCTCCCTTCTTCTCTTCTGAACCACCTACACCTGTGTTTGCTACCTCCTTCTCTCTGTGTGCACCTCACATCTACTTCTGTCTGTTCTCCCCTCCTCTTCCTCTTTTATTTAACGCCCTTCTCTCTCTCTCTCTCTCTCTCTCTCTCTCTCTCTGTCTCTGTCTCTCTCTCTTTCACCCCTTTGTTATCCAAAATTTGAGCAGCTGAACAAAAAAGGGATGGGAGAAACTATGAATTAATTAGATTAAATCAGTCTATCCACATTAATCCACATTAATGTTTGCTGTCTCCTCCTCATTTTAGACACAATTGCTCACACGCAGTCAAAAGAACACACACACACACGCAAACATAAAGTAATTGTATGTCATTGCATAGCATTAAGCAGTGAGACAAACTTTTACCTCTTAAAGATAACAGGTTAAGTTTTTGATGCTCAAATGGAACACAACATTTTTTTTTTTTTCAGTTTTTGATGGAAGAACAAAAAGAACTTCTAATGTTTTTTTGCTCTCTGTTGACACGGGTTTGATATATTATTTGTGCTTTCTTTGTGAATTTTTAATGATTAAAAAGCCTGAATGTATAAACAAGGAAGGCAGCTGTGAAAAGTGAATCAAAGTTTTTCCGCCTTGATATGTGATGGCACTCTATTCCTTATATAAGGTTGCTATTCTCTGTGGATGGACCCTACAAAATATCTCTTTTGTTATTTTTTTTACTTAAACATCTGTACCAACATTGCTAGCACAGTATATGATAACTGAAATTATAGAAATGATACTCCTATACATAAACAGGTTTAATTTAATTCTCTTTATCAAAGCAGTTCAGCAAAACTATTAAGCTTAAAATACAATAATAAAATTTTACCAGAATAATACAGATTTAAATACAATTATTAATTGTTTTGCCTCTAGAAAAGTGTCCATTTGTAGCTTTCAGGGTAAAAAAAAAATGCCCCACGTGTAATATCAGTAGAACCCTGCTTCTTTATCATAAAGACCAAGAATGTTTCACAGCCCTAACCAAATGTTTGTTATTGTAACCAATAACAAACAGTTTTTCTGACCAGAACAAATGAAGTATTTTAATCCGAACAAATAAAAAATTTCACTTTAAATAAAACTTTGTAAATTCTAACCCCACTACCCCTAAGACTTAACCACAGAGGTGTCAAATCATAAAACAAAGTGAATAAAACAAAATTAATCTCAATATCAGCAGCAGTTTGAAAAGGTAGAAACAGAAATGTCAACCTGCTGATAAGAGCCACAAGTTGGTCTCATGTCTGTGTCACCTGGAATTTTTAGATTTTAGATATTTAAGCATAAAAGACCTTTTTTTTTTCATCCCAGTGAGTTCATCTGGCAGATGACTTTGCAGGAACCACAAAAACCAGACTATTTTATTGAGTATATATAATTGATACAAATGTAAACTGAGTAACCAGGCATAAAAACGCCAAGATATTTTTTCATCGTCTTCTCAAAAATGGTTGTAAAATTACTTCCCTTTCACCTCAGTGTTTGTTTTTTACACACAAGACTGCAAGACAGACGCAGGGTAGATAAATTACGAGAGCCTTAACAATGACAGCCATTGTAACTGATAAATAATATCTTAATTAATCATAATAGTCCCCTTTGCCACTTGAGATAAACAGGGCAGCTGGTAGGCCAGACCCGAGCCAGCCTGACCAATAGGAGAGGTTTATACTAAGGAGATCAGGGAGCAGCCAATCCTCAACTGTAATTATTCTCAATAGAAGTCTCATCTCTCAGCACCATGACCTGACCTCCATCTTGACACTGTGTGGGTTTCTATGTGTGTCATAGTGCGTGTGAGTGTGTGTTACAGGGACAGAAAGAGTGTGTGTAACACGGGAGAGTTACAGCACAGAGAGATGGATTTGGAAGATGACATGAATGGATGAGGCATGAATGGGGGTCCCAGGGTGTGAGAGAGACATGACACCTCATTATTCAGGTCTGGGTGTGTGCGTGTGTGTGCGCACATGTGTGTTTATGTTGGGATAGAGGGCAGGGGGTTCAGGGATGCCAGATGTCTCATGAATTCAACAGAAAACCACAAGCGCACCCGCGAACCCCCTGGCCAACATGTTTGTTCACATACTGATCTTCTTCATGATTCCTAAATGTAGTTGCATTGTTGGCATGATTCTCACAGCTGCTCCATTTGGCATCATACACCTCAATTTTCTGCCTGCAGAAACATCTTAAAACCCAAGCCTCTTACAGCAGCATATTTTTGCATCAGTGCGTAGTTTTGAATTGCATGTAATCAACCGGCGCTTTCAATTTGCCACTAGATACCAAGAAAAGAATCCCTGCCTTTTCTGCTTGTTTACTGTTTAAGATTAGTATTAAAATGTGTTGTTGATTCAAATTTATTACACTGCATGATAATAAAACCTGTTATGCTTGCAGAGACAGGTGTGAAGCCATCTGCGTTTGTCAAAAAATATTAGCTTTACATCAGTTAGCAAGCATAGCTGCTCAGAATCTCAAAAGCATTTGTGTTACTTCCAAGCTGGAAAAGAGGTGGATAAAAGGTGGATATTTTGAGACTTTGGATCAAGTTATATATTTTCTAGCTAAGTTCCAGAATGGATTAGAGCGAGCCTGGATGGTCTTCTGCACATGCAGTGACTGCAAAGCCACATAGACATTTTGATTTGCATTGTGCTCCATCTGGTGTGGAGTGTCATTTTATGAAAAGGCCTCAAATTGCAGTGAGGATACAGACACTTGTTGGTGGAACCATGTTCAATAACAAATCAAATCAAATCAAATCAAACTTGAATAACCTAATTTGTTTGAATGATGAGGGGACATTACGGCCAAAAATGTCAAGTTACATTTTGAGTTCAATGCACATTTACATTTGTATCAGGAAAAAAAGCGCACAACAAAGAAAAAAAAACCCAACAACTAAAATATAAGAAACTAAAATTCTAAAAGCACAATGAAAGAAATCAATAAAAGAATGAAATGTGTCTGTTTCTTCTTCTCTTATTTAAATACATGACAAAGCAGCTGGCCCTCAGACAGTCTGATGTATTTATCAATAGGCAGGACTAATCAATAATTGACTTCTGTTACTCCACTTCCTGACCCTCTTTGAACACCACTTGACCTTTTTCTCAGTTTTTCTCCTTCTTCAGATTAATAAAGACAGTTTTTGCCTGACTAAGAAATGTCCATAATACAGGTGCGGAGTAGAAAACAGACAGTCCACAAACAGGCATGCAAACACACACACCCACATACACACAGACAAAACAAGACAAGATATATATGCATATATACACACACACATATATATATATATATTTTTTTTTTTTTCTGGGACTGATGTTAATTCCTGAAACTTTGCAATTGATCATATTTTGTTGCAAATTAAATCTGGACAGTGTGAGAAGACTCTCTAGACAAACACTTGGCCTGAACTCATATAAACCTGTAGTTAAATAGGAGGTAAGACACACTTTGCTTACCTCTGATCCTGTGATCTGCTTCTAGTTGAGCCAATCACAGCAACTAAGAACAGAGCCTTTGAGCCAACTTGATCCATTATTAATTAGTCAGCAGCTCCATCAGTGTTGGATCGATTAAAGGTTCTGTTTTTACAGTATAGCAGGCAGTCAGACTGAGCTGGTAAATACACCCCAGGGACAGAACAAGAAGAGAGTTAGATTGATGGAAGCAGACAGGAAGAAACAGACAGCATGGAGGAAGGACATTTTAAATTCTGTTAGCATTGCTTCTTTCAAATGATTTATATCTGGTTGCCAAGAAAGTCTTTGCTGTCACGAGTCACGTGGATAAATGTCCTTAGCAATAACACATGCATGCTCGCACACAAATGCAACTGCACATGCATGTGCCTGTGCATACACACAGATTATGTATAAATAACACAGGACATTTATCTAAGTCTTTTACCTGTGTGAAAGAATGAGTGAGATTAAACAAACTGTGTAGAGTGTAGTGTTTCATTGCCCTCTGCAGGCTTATAAAACAACACATAAATAGAAAATTTGTAACTTTCAAACCAAGAATAAATAGAGCATATACTGTTATAAATACGTTATAAGGCATTGTGATAATGTATATGGCTTATTTTTCAATGTAGATCTTCATTAAAGATTGAGGAACGGAGAGAGATGACTCTCTGAGGAGTGATCAAGAAACACACAAACACACACACACGCACACACACACACAATGTCCCTGTCCCTTTATTCCTCTCCGAGTCACATCAGCTTGCCAGCTTTGTCTGCTACACATCTCACCGTATGCCCCGCCATCTGGGGATGTTTTTTTTTGTGCTCCCTTTGTTTCATCCCTCTGTTCTCCCTCTCCCTGCTTTTTGTTTCATCCCCTATCTTCCTCCATTTCTCTACCCTCGTTCCCTCATTTCCTGTCATCTGAGAGTGTGAACTGTGAATTTCCTTCACAGTATGCTGTGTTGGGTCTCAGGTGAACGCAGTCTCCTTCTGAGCGCTTGGCAAATGCCTATGAGTTCTCCCTTTCCTTTTCTTTGTAAGGCTCTTCATCTCATGTTAATTGCTTCTGGACACTGATCAGTGTTCATTAAATTGGTCTGTTTTCACCATAACAGATGCTCATTCACAGTGTAGCGCTTGTTGGCTGTTTTGCTCATTCTTTGTTTTTCTTTGTTTTTTCTGTTATTTTTCGATGGCAGGCTGAAGAAGCCATACATGTAATGACTTCTTTTATTGCTTGTCTCTTGCTGTTATTTTAGAAAATCCCTCTTATTCTGATGAGATCACTTCTACAGACAAGCTAGTTATTTCAAGAAAATGAAATAAAAAAAAATGTTTTTCTTGTTCAAATAATAATTAATTTTCTTGTGATCTAAAAAAGCATGCTATGTTGGGATTCTGAAATGTGTTTTTAAAAGGGAAACTGGGTCTACATCAAGTACATGGAAACACATGGCAACATCTTGTTTGTGTATGAGGAATGTCTTTAATTCCGAACACATACGAGGCATCAGTAGCTATTTTAATAAAGTCACCAATTCCTTTCACATATTTCCACCTCAATCATTTGTTTTCACTGATAAAAAAAAATCAGCATTTCCTTCAAATGTTTGACAAATTAATGGACTTCAGTGCTACTTTTCATAACACTGAGCTCAGAGTGTCCATAATTGATGTTACGCTTCATCTTGGGCCTTTTGTCTCTGCACACAATGGCATCATTCCACAATGACCTTAGAGGGGTTTCCCAGACGACAGCATGGACTTGGATAACGATGACAGATGATGTTGCATTGTGGTGCTGGTTGTCCAGGTGATGAGTCAAACCTTCTAATGAGGACCAGTGCGAGTCCACAGATCAAAAATTTTTGGATGGCACCAAACATTGTGCATTTGGAATTGCAGGCATTGGAATAAAAGATTTAAAATACTTTACTTAAAATACTTAAAGTCAGTAACTGAAAATTAATGCATGAAGCACATTTATGAAAAATGTTCATGATCCATAGGCTGAACTTTGCACATATCTTGTATCAGCTGTGTTGTCATATACCTCCTTTTCATTCATGTTTCCAAGGGAATAACAACACCTTTCTTACTTTATTAACTCTATGGCTGAAGGTAGCATTTAAAATCTGATCAAAAAAGTGATAATGACATGGGCTAATGCTTAAGGAATCACATAACAACTATATAACCTAAAAAAATCTATAAAATAGCTTTTAAGGTGCTGGTGACCATCATAAAATAATATCTGTTTTTTTAAAGGTTTATGTCGATTGTTTTTTGTTCATAAGACACTAGTGTATTTAAAAGGATCCCTATAATTATCATTGACATCAGCCCTTCTGTCAATATCATTCATGCACAGATAGGAAACAACTTTACAAATATGCAAAAATAACTGAAACTCATAATCTAATAAGATGGAAAATATGCTGAAGTCCTGCCTTTATGAAAATGTCCCATTTTGCTGAAACTGCTTCGTAAAGTGGTTTTGTATTTGATTAGACTGCATGATATTATAATGTGCTGCTTGTTTAATGAGGTAAGAGAGTTGTGTACAGACGGCTAATTTCCACTGACCACACTGACAATAGTTTGCAAAGGGACTGTTTGTATTGGTCCAATTTCACAAACAGCCAGCCTAAATTAAATCTAACAATCTAAATAGACAGAAACCACTAGGAAGATGATGCTTTGATGATGCTGGACTTATTCTGAGTATTAACACTTTGTTCCGGAATATTTTATCATATAGGTTTGGAAACTGTGCGCAACAGAAGATGTACAGAAACATTTACATTCTTAAGGCCACTGTAAGATCAAAATGCCACATCAGAAAAGGTAGCCATTTCATAAGGTCAAAGAAAAGGAACCTTTCCACTATTCTACATTCATTTCGTCATCTTGAGACTGTTTGAAAGAAGGTCATATAAGCTGAAAGTGTGAGAGTGGGCAACGCTGTGACACTGGAGGAGAAGGATCTGAGCTCCAACACAGTGCAATGTGGATGTCAGTAGGCGGAGCACAGTTTTCACTTAGAGTCAGTGATCTGTGATAAAAGGTCATTGGCGTAAAAATGAACATTCAGCAACTTATGTTGCCTTCAGGTGATATGACCTTCAAAGTCGACACGCAACACTTTTAGTCTTATAATCAGGTGACTTGAGGTTGTTGGGTTTTTGCACATTAGACGAATACTTCACTCTCACTGTATAAGAAAATGCTGACAACATTTGGTTTCCAAACTACATTTAGTACACAAAACACATGAGAAGTTATATAAGCAAAGATGCCAGAGCACATGCCACACACAGTCCAAGTACATGGAGGAGGCTTTCTCACAGCCATGCTCGCTGATGCTCTATTGCAGGTGTTACACTTCCTTACCCTGATGTTTTCTTTGACTCTTATCTGTGGATCTCACTGGCTTAAGGTCGTTGCTGATGTTACTGCTGGTCAGAACAAATTTCACTACATGATTTGGACTCAAAGAGGAGTCCAGATATTTAACCCACAAGATATCTCTCAGGTATCTGTGATGCACTGGTGCATCTCAGATCAGGTCACTGGAAATTCACACACAGAGATCGTCTCTCACTGGAATGAGTACTGATATCTAAACGAACACTGAGAGCTAAAGTTATGTCGCGTAAACTTGCTATTTTGGGGCACAAACAATGTTTTACATCCAAGCTGAGGAGCCTGAAACTACACTTAACTGCAGAGAAAAATAAACTTTGATTCACTGTAAATGAAAATCTGAAAAGATTTCTTCATTCTGGGTCAACTCCATTAGAGTTCATCAAGTGACAATGAGACTGTGGTCTAACTAGTGCATTTCATGTCCAGGTAGAATATATTATATTAAAGAGGTATGTAGATCTAAATGACCCCAGTAGTCATTAATGTCCTGATACCCGAAGGGTTGGATTCCTCTTTCTGTGCCTTTCTTTCCATTTTTTTTCAACCACTGTACGCTCCTCCGCTTCCAATCACATTGTCCATCGGTAAAGGCATAATTATCTTCCAACCCCTCAGGATACTCGGACAGATGAACAGGTAGGCACATATCAGATCTAAAGTATATTAATAGGTAGATATTATAAGAGGTTTCTCTCCACTTATCATGTATTCCAGTCTCCAGAGCACACTTATGTTTCAGTCTCATATCCCATGTCTCCAGGCTCATGATGAATGCCCTGTTTTCTTTTTTCTTTCTTCTTCCAACATTGATGGTGAATAAATCAGTGCTGTAGAGCAGAGACAGATGTACATCAGAAGGTATATATTCCTACAATTCTTTAAAGATGTCAATTTGTGAAATACTCGAGTTTATGGAGCAGTAATTGGCCTGTTAAATCATATGTATGCACAGACACAAAGGGAAGGAAATATGGGCTCATATGTCATTCATCCAGATGGAGCACTTCACCGGGGCGTTTAACTGTTACTTGAAACCATAAACACATGGACACACTCACACACAAAGAGAAACACAGACAGAGATACATTCACATTGGAACAAGTGGAGAAAATGCATCCCATTATTTATTCAAGGCAAGCAAAGTTGGGGTTTTGCCACCCATTGTTTTGACTTCTAAAAATAAATTCTTCATCAAACAGTGATTACACACAAACATTCACATCTGCATCAATGCTGAGTAAAAAAATACAATATCTATATATTAGTTTTGTGGAGTAATGCTTCAAATTATATAAGATGGTCAGTCTCAATGTAACATTGAAAATATTTAAAGTGCAAGCTTTCCTTTTCCAAACTTTATTGTTGTGTAAAAATAAGTGAAAAAATATATTTTTATTCAAAGATATATCCAGCCCAAATGATACGTGCATGCTAGAAGACACAGGATCTCATTGTATTAATTACACCAATTTGTGACAGTGCTCTGTCAGGTAGAGTGAAGTTTTGCCAATTATTTTACAGAACAGGAAGAGAAGCCAGCAAAACTTCTCATTTCCATTTTGTTAAAATAATCTGTCCCCCAAATTTGTCTTTTAAGAGTTACGTGTTCAAAGATTATTAAAATGACTTTAGCTTTTTTTATTCCTTTTTTTGTTTTCTTTTTCCACTAAGATTTAAAATATGACAATCACCAAAACATGGTGCACCGTAA
>JAUZTA010000014.1:3523926-3534006 GCA_034780835.1 Ctenochaetus striatus | reverse complement strand
CATTTGAAAAAATCGGATCTGTGTCGTTCACACTGTCATGAAAAGATCAGATACAGGTCGCATAGGGGCGAAAAAATTGGATTTGGGTCACTTTAGCCTGCAGTGTGAACGTAGCCTATGTTGCATTTACATCATGAGGAATAAATAGTAGCGATGACAAAGGTTCCCATGTTCATGAGTGAAGGGTTGATCATTTGATGATTTAAGTACACTGCATTGACAATATGACACCATATTCAATGCTGGTTTTAAGTAATTTGAACAGATGTTTCCACTTGTAACTAGAACTAGAAGTACAAAACACAGTATGTAGCTGGGGCTGAATGTCTTTACTTCTGCAGGTATTTGTTCACAAGCCATTGTATTGGTTAAATTAAAATTCTGCCCTGATGATGGCTTTAGATAAAAATGCAGTTTTAGTAATGTTCCCACCACCCTCAGAGGAACATGAATATCTGCACCAAATGTTACAGTAATCCATCCAATAGTTGTTCAGCCTGTCACTAAAACATAAAAATGTCAATCAGTTGGTGTAGCTAGAAGTGAACCCGCAATGGCTTCATCCTCAGGGCACAGGAATGTCTGTACATTTCATGGCAGTTCGCCTTATCAAATTGTCCTTGAGATATTAAAGACTGGACCTTACTCATAGACAGATCAACAGACCAACCAACCTACTGCTGTGCTGTCCCTAAAGCCATGCTGAAAGCACGGTTAAAACTGAAATACCTTTCAGGTATAAGGTAATTTATTCATTGCCAGGTTGCATAACGAGATGACATGTCTTCAGTACTGCTGTTCCTCCAGTAGATATTTGAGCCTTGCTAGATGTTTTTGCTGAAAATAAATGTTTGAATATGTTATTCCCTTTTAGTCCAAGTCTGCAAGAAGTTGTCAGCACTATTAAAGTAACACTGTACACACACACAAGCACGCCTGTCAGCTTTTCCTTGCATCCTCCGCTGGAGGTGTGGGCAGTCAGAGTGACGGTTAGAAAGGTTTAATCTCGACAAGGATGTCACTTGTGAACCTCTAAATCTATACGTCAATTGAAATACAAGGGAGAGGAAGTGACAAAATAAAAGGATAGAGACGGAGGGAGACGGGCAAATATTTTGACTTCAAGGTAGTTATAGTGAAGCAGACAGGAGAGAAAAAAGGATGAAGGAGAAGAAAGGACTGGAAAGAGAGAAGGGCTGGGAGAGGAACAAGGACTGCGAGAGAAACGCTGGCAAGAGTGAGAGGAATGGTAGACTGAGAGAAAAAAGCATCAAACAAGATGTGTAAAGGAAATAAAAAGAGAGAGAATCAACAGGAGGGGAGACAGAAATGAACAAAAGGACTTTTGTACCACTTTGCACACATCTGCAACTTCAGAAGATGTAGAATTGTTAAATTTACCACATCACTTCTACTAATAATCTGATTAACTCATTGAGGAGTATAATTCACTTAATACATTGTACACAGAAGTTCTAAGAACAAAGCCAATAAACTCAAAATCTGCCTCTAAAGGCTGCCAGATATTCCAGGTTTGTTTTGCATACCACACATCTTTAAATAATTTAAATAGTGTCTTTCAGGTGGTAATTTCTCTCAAACTCGTAGCACAAATGAGCTGCTGAATTTTATTGTAGGCCAACTCTCTTATCTTTGTGTTGCCCACTAGTTCTACTTTTGGCAACTGAAGGTTTTAATGACATAATTGTATATTTTAAGTGCCATTGCATTACACTCCATGATAATCTTAAATTTACAGAAACATTAACACATTAACTAGAGTCTGGAATTACATTATTAAAAGGAGCATTTGTAATAAGCTGCTCTTATAGGTGACAGGTGGAAGAAAAGGAGAGCAGGGAAGCAGGGCTGAGAGGAGAGCAGAGAAGAGAGAAAAGAGAATGTCTATGAGAGTGAACCGTAAGGGTCAGATTAGCTGGGCTAATAATGGAGAAAAGAAGATGAGGAGAAGGGAGGAGTAGATCAGGTAACTCTAACAAGGAGTGCTGATGTAAGTCCATCTGTGCACTTGAAATATCAGTGCAATTTATGTGAAGACAACTTGATCAGCGATCCTGGTTCAGTTCTCTGCAAACCATACAGTAATGAAGGCAATGATCAGAAAAATCAATAAAAATCAATCGTAGTGAAACACTTGATGCCTGTCCAAGGCATCATTTGTGCGCAGGGTGCTTTCAGGTCAACCTGTCTTTAAAAAGAAAGAAAAAATGGAATGATACTGACACAATGAGCTATAGAACGCAAGAAAAAAGGAACCTTTGCTTATTTTAAGTTCCTTAATGAAGAGAATGAAAATTTCAGTATCGATTTTTGCAGAATTACGAACAGCAGATTCATGAAAAAAAGGTTTGTAAGAATCTGTTTTAATAATTTAAGGGTTAGTTAGAAGAACAGTATTGCTATTACAAAAAAATTATAATTGAAGTGATTCTGCATGAATGGCTGCAGAAAGATATTTACTGACTGACAGTTGAAATGGCACAAGCATGCATGTAGGTCACACGCATGTTAAGCTGTCATATGCACACACATTAAATTTCCAAACACAATTTATGAACCTACAGTAATAAAATGCTTAATGTATTGCTCTTTTATATGGTCTGACATTTTGTTTAAAACAGGAGTCTCACCACCATAATTGGTGCGTTGTCACCTTTACTGTTGTGTGAATTTGAGGAAAGTTTTAGATTTAAGGCCCCACAGAGTAGAGTTGTCTTTTAATAAAAGATTTTATTCATTTTTTTTTATTTTTTAAAGAGGCAGAAAGGCATATTTCTAGTAGTAACTGTGTCAGACAGCCTGTAATGAGCTTTGCCTGCATTGCTTCTGTAGAACCAATTAGCTTAAAAGGGGTCTAGTGGTAGACTGGCTGTATAGGATGGATCACTAGTGTACTGTATGCGTGCTCGAGAGTGTGCTGGGGGTTGAGGGTCACATATGTGCGTGCATGCATGTGTGTGCACGTTCATGTGCGTGTCTCTGTGTGTATGTGCGTGCGTGTCTTTGTGTGTATGTGCGTGTGTGTGCATGTGTTTCATCATATGCTTTGTGTGGGCAGGAGCTGAAGTGTTGTGTCAGCACAGTTATATTACCTAGATTTATGCTCACTTGTCAGGGACTCACACACACACCTGCACCCACACACACACACACACACACACTGCTGCCCCCCTCCCCTCTGTCTCTGCCATTCTTTCTTTAGGCCTCTCTTCCTCCAACAACCTCATACTCATTTTTCTGCAACTGTTGTGGAATGAGAAAATCCCTGTTTTTGAAATTCAGCGGGATTTCATTGTCATGATATCAAACTCATTTTCCTGTGAAATTATGGATATAAAAAGAGAGAAGTAGCAGAATGTACACAAAGAAGATCTTAAAGCTATGTTACTGTTCCATATAATATCTTCATTTAAAAATACATAAAATGTTGAAGACCAGCAGTTTAATTTAGTTACTACAAGAAGAAATCATGTTGCTTAAAAGTACTTCTACGAAGGAAAGTAATGATTTTCCCTCCAAAAGGGAAAAAGAGTAAAAACCCAACCCTTTTTTTTCTTACTCTCACTTGCTCCGACATTGACGACTAAATGATGAAACCCCTATAACAGGGTGAGTGAGGAAGCTTTGCACGCTGTAAAGTGAGGACATAAAAAAAGTCAGTATCTTTGATTAACAGCCCCAGAAGGCAGAAAGCAGCGCTAACTGCTTTCGTATATCAGCTTCCCCCAGCGCTCAGCTGGGATACTTTGAAACATCACTATACACGGGCAACCAGTCAGCTAAAGCAGCTGAAAAAAAAAGGATGACCAGCCACCAGGGGAAAAGCAGGCTGGGGAACAGACAAGATAACTCAAAGGCAGGTAGAAAACAGGAGGGGGAATTGCAGATATATGTAAGTCAAGCATCAGACGGGCAGTAAAAAAGTCAGTTCAGGAGATTAGAGCTGTTTATTTTCATCTTCCATGCAAATAAAAGACAAAATGTAAATCATGGGATATACTATTACTACTATCATTAAAATGCCGGTCATCCATCCTTCTTACTATTTAACCAACTTGCTTGTATTTGCTATAACCTAATGATTAAGTTAGCGGCCCCATGATACATGCTGTTGCCTAATTAAACAGTTTATTAAGTAAATACATTTTTTAACAAAATTGAAATGTCATGAGGCTAGTATGTAGTTGGTGAATGTTTCAGATAATTGCAAAAAAAGCTTCTTTCCATTAACCAACCAGTCCATAGTGAGCAGCAAGGGTTGAAATTCTCCCCCTTAATCATTCAAACATTTCTTAATTTGAGTGTGAAGAGGAAAATGTATGTTTCAAATGTATAAAGACACCATGCTGAATGTGTTTTTATTTATAAGTGTTGTTACAATCACTGATGTTTCCAGATTTGGACTTGAAAACGTGGATTCTTGGCATGTTGCCCCCTCAGACAGCGTGTTTCTTGTTTATACACCAGCCAGACATTTGATTTCATATCATTTCATTTCATTTTCCATTTCTTGTATTTTAATTTTTGGTCATTCTTAATTACCATTACAGTTTCCTTTAAAAATCACAGAAAATTCACAAACTACACTTAGAGCATACTGGAGCCAAAAATCAAACTGTGTTTGGTGCATTTCAATAAAACATGTAAGTACTACAAAACCTGTCATGCCCTCAAACACAAAAACGTTATTTCGCTCAAGATCTTAACACCAAAATCAGTCTTTAGACAGGACAGATAGTGTGTTCAAACGTATATACTGTGTACTTCAGTCTCCACATAAAAACTTAAGTAAGGCTAAACTATGGCAGAGGGCCCAAATTTAAAATGGCATGTGATAATTTTTTAAGACAAACTCAGATTTGGCTAGAGTGTTGTTTTCTGATGAATTGCACTGAATGCACATTGTAAGTTAACACTGGACACTGTCACTGTCATTTTGCGTTAACTACTAGCAAGCTCTGTCATTGCACACTATCAGTAAATGAAAAGAGTTCATCAAACATGGACCAATCATAGAAATTGCTTAATAGCTAGTGAGGACCAAAGCTTTGCAAAGCAATGAAAAAACTTAGTAGTTCCTCACAGAAGTGACAGTACTGCAACAATTTTTTACACCCGCAAAAAGTGTGAGCAGCTCAATTAATTGAATTCAAGCTTGCTAGCTCAACAACAGTTATTTGTTTGTTTGGTTTTTTTTGAGCCAACAAGATCCCAAAAAAAAAGAAAAGAAAAAAAAGCTATGACAGCTTGCTTAAAGGTAGCCCAGCTCATTGCCTGGCGCAGAAAGCGATTTTAAAATGGTGCCTTTTATAAAATCTCATTCAAATTGCCAGGTTAATGTTCCAGGAAAAAATGCAAAACTTGTCAAGGAAACGTGTTGTCTGTAAAGTTTAAAATTTTCAGCGAAATTAAAACAGCAAAAGTCAGGTAAAAGAATGATTTCTTTTTAGATCTTCTGTGTGATATAAGCACAAACATACTGATTTTTTCTATTTTTCTGTATGTGGCCCACAATCAGAGAAGTTTGGCAACCCTTTAATTCAAGGAATAAAGTCAGTTTCAGACCCCATCTGACACACTCTGTCTTTCCTACAGGTGGAGCTTCATTTTGGTGTCATAATATATGTGTGCCGCTGTCTGGGCTCTCAGTTTCTGAGCATCATCTTGACACTGGTGTGATGGGGATATTTGCTCCATAATAACGTCTTTAAACAGCTCAAACTCATGTGTCTTACCGCAGACTGCAACATTCAGGATTTCGAGACAATCTTGGATGCACCAGAGCTGAACTTTCCTAAAAATTCTTCAGTGTAAAAAGACAAGATATTAAAAATACAAAGTCCTGCCGCGTTGTGTTGTCACCTGCTGTTTCACGGATTCAAATCTCGGAGAGAAAGCTGAATTAGGAGCAGGAGACGAGTGTAAAGAAAAAAAACATGTTTGCCATGTTTAAAGCAGTCGTGGGACTGTCTAGAGTTCAGACTTGTTTTTCTCCTTCTTTAATCCACTGCCATGAAACAGTTTGGAGGGAGGCAAGAGGAGGGGGGAGGTTGTCAATTGATCCACTGGGAATTTGACCAAAAGCCAAGAACAACCAGTGTGAGCATGGGCTGGCTGATAGCTGCTGTGCCTTACCAAATCCTTTTAGTAAGCAGTAACATTGTTAAAATTAATCATAACAAACACTGAGGTTTTTTTCTAATGAAATTGAGCTCACTTTGCCTTTTTCGTGTTTTTAAGGTGAACTTATGGGAGTTACTAATGCCTTTCTTCCAGCATTGTTTAATTTTCCATTAACATCTTGGCATGAACTGAGCTTGATCCTTGTTCCTGTATTGTTAGCCTTTGCCCCTTTTATTCATGTTTCTAAATTTCTGCAGATAATGGCTTCTAAAATCGGTTCAGTTAGTCTTCTTTAAGACTCTTTAATCTAAAAGTAATCCAGGGATTTCTATGTAAAATGTTCCACTCTTATACTTAACTTAACTTAGAAGATGGAGCCTCAGCATAGAACATTATACTCCCAAACCCTGTAACTTTCATACTATGACATTCCCAGGCAAATATATTTGACACAGCAGTCAACTCCTTTAATGGCTTTGTTCAATACTGGATTTACTGATTAAAAGAGATGAAGTTCCTTTATAGCCTTTTTCATTGTATGATATGTGGCAAACATTTTCTCTGACTCCTCCTTAACTCCTTAAACTAACACAACCTGTTCACCTACACAGGGCATTTTCGCTTTGGTGTAGTTCAGAAATTTAGAAATTTTAGGACCTAGATTTCAGAAGTATAGCCCAAATGCGAGTGTATGACTTTGCAGACACTTATACAAAGGGTTAGGGTTAGGGTCACATGCAAAAATGTTACCATGCCTTTACGACAGTCATGGATACACTCTAGTACAGTTTGCTTTAGAAAAGTTCAGATGTAAACAAAAAATAATTATTGCTGTGTTGTAGGTTAAGTGTATTTTCAGATTTAAATAGTGGACAAAAAATGGGAAAAAAAGGTTAAATAAACACTCATTGCTGAAGTTACTGCATGTATCCTAGTTTAGAAAAAAGGGACTAGCAAAGAGATGAAGAGAGGTAAACAAGAGAAAACACAGAGATTTTTAACAATAAGCAACCAAACAAATAAAAGAGATCTGACAAGGGAAAAAAAACTGCTTTCTTCAAATGCAGTTGCAGTATCCACTGGGAAAAAAAAGAGAATGTGCCATGTTCTGAAGAGGAAAAAGAGATGCTGTTTTGTACTTGTCACTGTTCGCCACATTGCTTCATGTATAATACCTGTCAGACTAGCTTACGTCCTCCATGGAAACCCAGGTCTGTGAGACAGCTGTGCTGATGAGCAGGAAGTTGCTTGTGTTTTCAGAATTGCAGAGTCAGATGTTTTTATGAATTTCAATTTCATCTTATCTAATAAAAGAGAACTCTGCATATAGTTCAGGCTCCCCTATCAAATAAATGATGAAGGAACTTTGATAGTTGAGTTCTGACTCTTGATGTTGTAATCTGTTTGGTTTGCTAAGCTCTGTGTTGTCTCTGTTAAGCAGTATTGGTTTTCTATATTATTTGGGTGGTGCAAAGATCAGTGGTGTCTTCTTGTTTGTGTGCCATAGTGATAGAATATGTTTTTAAGTCTGCTTATTACTGGACAGTATCCTGCCAACAGAAATTGCCCTCTGAAGAAAAATTACATCATTTGTTTCAACAACTGTCCAAGAATGACATGTGTGAAGGTTCAAAAGTCAAAGTCCCTTGCCGCTGTACAAATAAGGGCTTTTGTCCATTGTAGGCAAGGAAAGTAGAAGCACTTAGAGTTGTTAAAGAGTCACAAGGTCCACAGAGGAAAGACTTTGGGACTGCTGGAGGGGCTAACAAAATATTTTACTCAAACAGAATCAACAGCAAATAACTACTACCACGACCATATCACTTTTTCTGGTCTCTCTAAAAGCACATGGTGAAAACTTTGAACCCCTTTGAAAATTCTGTTGAAATTGTCAACAAAATACCCTTTTCATGTCCCGTAGTCATTATATTTGAATATTTTTGGTACAAAGAAATTTGCAAAGAGCAACAAATTTGAAATGAAGGGAAGTACAATGGGTATCACCAGTTAGTTCACCAGAGAAATACTTGAACAGCACAAAAAAGTAATGTATCCAATCTTCAAACAGAATAATCAGAATGACGTCAACTTCGCTTGTGCTCATTAAACTCAACACTGAACACTATATTGTCATAAAATATAGCTACTGTACTTATCAGTGTTAAAGTTAAAGCTCATCCATGAAGAAAAACTAAAAATATTAAAATTGTCAACAACCAGGTTTTTAGGAATATTCAAGAAGTTGGTTCAGAAGTAATGCTTACCAAGCACACTCTTTTCCATGACAGCAATATTTCCTGAATGAGTAATTTGTAGCCCTTGTTGTGCCAATAAGTATGGGCAAACTGATAAAAAATGTGACTCTAGCAAAGGCTACAAGTTCAAATTACATTATATGCCTATATAAGCACAACATCTTGATACCAAAGAGGCCAGGGACTCACAGAATCATCTTTGATTTAGTTAATGAGTGCACATTACGCAACATGTTCCTTTAATCCAAAGTGTAAATCATTTTAGCAAACGCTGTCATTTTGAGCTCGTTCAACGTGACATGCATATGATCTACAAATGTGTATGTGTGTGTAAGTGTAAGTCTGTGTGTGTGTGTGTGTATGTGTGTTTGTATGCTTGTAATTGAGGAGACACCATGAAGGATGTGTGTAAACCACATTCATGTTATCAGGCATTAGCACTAATGAGATTTCACCCATCAAAGACTCTTTGTGATTATCACCAAGAATGACCCTTTCCTCCTGCCCCAGACACACACACACACACACACACAAACACACACACGCACATGTGAATCCATCCTGCTGGGCTCTACAAACCTCGGTCCACTAAGCTGTCATTGCAAGGTTCATAATTTTTTGACAGAAAGATGTCAATTGCCGTTTTCAAACAAAGTTATCGACCATCTTTCAGACTGGTAGACAGGTAGAAAAGGGTCAAAGATACAAGGTCTGACCGAAAAATGGAAGAAGAACTAATAAAAAGACGCACAGCACATCCACTATCCTAAAGGATACAACAGCAGACGTATGCACTCCAAAGTATAGCAAGATTGTTGAACTTTGTTGCTAGAAATCTTATAAAAGGTTGAAATACTTTGAGTGAATGATTATTCAGTCAGATGAATAAAATTAAAGTGAAACCACTGGACCATACATTTAAAACAACCATGTATATATTTTGAATCTGTAAGAGCTTTTAGTCATTTTGGCCAGTAAATTGGTTTGTTCACCATTTTGGGTGAGAAAATAACATTGTGATATATTCACAATGTGATATATTCCAATATAGAAATTTGGTCCCACCCCTATTGTGGATCACACAATGAAGGCTTATTATAAGCTTAAGAGCTGTGTAATGAAACAATTACAAAATGCAAGGATGATAGAATGTAATTAGACACTCTGTCACAAAGCTATCAACTATTTACCCTCAAAGTGTCAGCAAGGAAATTGCACAACCCTTTTTTTTAAGACAAAGTCTTGGTCATCAAGTGGGTCCTCAATTAAACGGAACTGGCAGTGTTGACTGGTGGGAAACTGGTGAGTGATCATGTTCTTGTCACTGACTCCAGCTGCTCGTCCACAGCGCCTGGGGAATGTGACAGGATCTAGGTGTGGGTGGGGGGGATAACGTGAGCTTGTGCGTGCGTCACATCCTCCCAGGGAAGCTCCACTCTGTCAGGTGCAAATAAATAGCTGTCAACTCTGTGTTTATCAGAGGCTGTCCAAAACCTCCACAGAACTACACTAGGAGCCAGAAGTGTTGAGAACTGCAGTGCACAGGGCATCGGCCACTCCAAAAAGGGTTGAGAAGGGGGGAAATTAAGTGCTTGATAGTAAGCATTTATCCACTTTGTGCAAAAATATGTATAAATTTCATCGTACTTGGCAGAGGTTTATTAGATAAAACACTAAGAAG
>JAUZTA010000014.1:3483005-3494754 GCA_034780835.1 Ctenochaetus striatus | reverse complement strand
GCTCATTTGGTTTCTGTTCTCAGTGTCCCAAAGGCTTGTTCAAAGATTCAAAGAGAAACTCCTCCACTTGATGTTAGAAATGATCAGTTAACATGTTGCCTTTCGTCGCGCACAACAGTGTTTTATCTCAATGTTCTATCTAACATGCCCAAAACAAAACTTCATAAAGTCTTGCATTCCCCTCCAAAAAAAAGCAAGCACAGGGAATAAAGATGACAACGCACACTCATATGCTCACACACAAACACACAGAGCACCAATGTCATCACAGGAGATTAGTCACACATGGCAAAAAGACCAGAGAGATGGAAGATTGGGAGTGAAGAGCATGGGGAAGAGAAGGGGGGCATGAAATGGAGATAAAGAAGGCAAAAAGAATAGAAATCGAGTCGGAGTGGAAGATGGGAGAGTGGCCTGAGGGATGACCTGTCTTTGTCTGGGAAAAAAAAGGTAGAAAACAGAGAAAGTCAGATAGAAGAACATGACCAGGGGCATCACCCATATCTGAGGCTTGCCTCTGTGAGACAGAGACACAGAAGGCATGGATTTAAAAAAAAAAAAAAAAAATCAAGATCTATGAAGAAACTGCATCATCTGTGACTATGTGTTTGTGTGTGTGTGCGCCCATTTGTGCAGAAAATCATCAATCGATTGATAATAGGGTAATGATGTGTTTAAGTGATAAGTTCCTTTGTTAATGATGCCTTTAGGCAGCATTCAACTGGTTAATAAACACACATGCAATGCAAAGATTCCCCATACACATACATACATACAATGGCATGAGGTTTATACTGAGAGGTTAAACTGAAGGTCACACACATAAACACAGAATAATCTCTGTATGAACAGAGCTTCACATTTGACAGACACACGCACACATAAATACATCTATCAGTATTTGTTTTTGTTTTGAGTTGTTTTGTCAGACAGCCAGAAGCCCAAAAACTAGCTGATAGACAATGCTGTCGCATTATCTGCAATCTTTGTGATAGTGGCTGAACCTATATGGGTTCATGCTCTGAGGCTATTTCAGAGTCATTAAAATAGCAGGTGAAATTTACCAAGTTTATCATCTTTATTAAGAGAAAAGTATGTCTGCCGACTAAAAAGAGAAATTTCCCAAACAAAAACATAATGTTATGGCCCAGTCACTCAAAAGAGTTACCATACTTTATTGCAAAGACACACACTTTTGCTTGCTCTCCAACAACACACACACACACACACACACACACACACACACATAGATAAACAAAGACACAATTTTACTTACACGAGCGCTACGCAACAGGCACAGTGACACCATCCCCTTGCGGGTGGGCAGGATGGATGGCTCAACTGTCCTGTATTGACAACAGGATTGATGTTGTCTGATTCCCAGGTGACTCATTTGACCACAGTCAGAATAGACCTTCTCTTAATGCTTCACTGACTCACTGTGCGTGTGTGTGTACATGTTAGTGTATTTGGGTGTGTGTGTGTGTGTGTGCGTGAGAGAGAGAGAGAAAGAGGAAAAGAGTGAGTGCATATGTTGGTGATATATTGCAGGTCCCTCTTGTTCGATGAGTATGCATTGATAAGCATTCATTAGGAGGGATACAGCAAGACAGGAAGAGAAGGAAAACAAATAGAAAAGACAGGGTGAAGAAAACCTTGAGAAATTGCGGGATATTATTAAAGATGGCGTAAGAAAAAAAGCTAATATTTAATGCCATTTTATTGCTTTCCTGTTAACTAAACTTTTGCTGACAATTTACTCATAATCTTGGAATTTTGAAAGGAGCAATGCATTATGCTTACCAAATTATTTTAAAAAATCAACAGTAATATAAAGTTTTTACTTTATTAACACTTGACAGAACAATAAACACTGACCAAAGTTAAAGTTAACATACTAAACACTGAACTTGATATTGTGACCTATCAAGTAAGATTGGGTCAAATAATCGAAAGCAGATTTTACCACTTTTTTAGACACACTCGAACAGTCTTGAGGTAAAGACGGGAATTTTTCTGTTATTGCACCCGAAATGTTACATATAAAACCTTTAACAATGAAAAGGGATCAGCTCATGAAAACTGTTTTTTAATCCAGGATGAATGTCAGAAAAATAGAGATCAGCATGATAATATCACAAAAGTCTTGTTTGTCTATTTTCTCTTGAATAAACCATAATGATTTACTTATTTCCACTCCATATTTCCCCCTGGTCATCCACATACCCCCTGCAATGGCTCCAAGCTCCACCAGTGGCTGCCGCCCACAGTTTCAAAACCACTGTCTTAATGCAATATTACAATAGCAACTGCAGTGCTGCAGAAAAATAAAGACTATATATAATTAATGGAAGGGTCTCCAGTGGCTTCTTACATAATTAAAACTCCATCTGTTGGCTTAAGCTAAAAGACTGCAGTGCTGAGATCAGCATGCATCTCCGTAGGCATCCTACATGTTTTACAAATAATGTTGTTTTATCATTTCATGCTTAATTAATTGAAACGAGTCTCTGTTTGCTGCGTGTGGCCCTGCAGACTCGCAACGATCACTGTGGACTTCTATGTGCAAAAATGGCATGTGTCTATTTTTATTTGCAGGCAAAGTGAAGACCATAATAGAGCGATAAGTGACTTGTTTTGTTGTTTTGACACCAGCTTCTGTCTCATTTACATGTTGGAAAGATTAGGTCTTCCTATGAGCTTCAAATGAGCTTTGTTTTGGACTGCTGTGTCACTCTTTGACTACTGATTTCTCATCTACATACATATAAAACACCAGAGTGAATCAGAGAGTCCATTTTGCAATAATTGTGTTAACCAGAAGAAGGACACCATGTAAGCTCATAACCTCGAAGTATGAGTGAGCTCTTGTCACTGGTTCTCAACTGTTTAGTGCTTTATAACACTTTGAGAGTAAATGGACATCTGTTTAACCCAATATTTTTTTATAAACAGGTGTGAAACATAAACATATAGGAAAATGGTGACTGAGTCCTAGGCATCTTCACGTAGGGGCCATAGAATATATATTGTATATATTGTAATATACCCTTGTTCACTTGCCTCCCAATTATCCCACCAGACCAATCTAATTATTTTTAACAGCTCTGCTCTCTGCTTCTAGTCAGTGTCGCTTTCCCTTCTTTTTTCCCCTGTCTTTTCTTTTCTGTTCTTACAGAAGCTTAACGGGACATGTTCAAAGATAAAAATCGTTTTCTCATCTCTCTGGGTTACTTGGTCCTATACCATTCGATTTAATGAATCTAGAAACCATTAATCACTCTTTATCTCTTTATTTGAGGCGCTTCTCCTGTTGTTAAATTTGACACAGGGATCAACGCTGGAGCATCTAGACAATTAGACACAGTTGTATCAAAATGTATTTATTGCAATATCTGAGTTTATTTATCTTAACAGTACATTTTGTAGATTAAACCTTCTTACTCTGAGTATGTAAAGATTAAACTTATAGTAATCAAACTATCTCTCCATTATAATTCCGAGGGCTTCAGTAGTTATGGATAATGCCATAGTAACTCTCCCAAAGCTTGGTCTAGGAGTAGAGAGGGAATCAGGACAGGATGAAAAACCATGCCAGATGGTTTTTTATTGACTTTTCCACAGCTTGTAATTGTATATAGCCCCATGTTCTCAGAAGCTCATATCCAACTTTGACATGGACTTTAATATTGTCTGTTGGCTGGGGGATTTTTTTAACAGCAGGATCCTGGCCAGTGCACTTTCGTCTTCTATTGCATCGCCACAGGGTGATGTCAGCTCCCCTCCACCTCAACTTGTTTTGGATTTTATAAATTTTGTTTGTTTGATGGTGATAATGACGTTAGCTGTGGCACACCATTAATTAATTCTTTAAATCTTCCATCTAAAAATGTAGCTTTTCCTTTGATGTCACATCTTCTAATTCTCCCTCATGGTGTGGCTGTTTGCCCCCATATGCTTCTTCCATGACATATCTGTATTTCGTGTAGAGATTCAGCCCCTGCTTTTATCGCTCAAAGTACAGGAATGGCGCTGGTCCTCTTGTGTGTGACCAACAGATTTCCATGACCAGAGGACCCACAGCACTGTTGTAAAAGAGGTTGGATTAGGAGGATTAAATTATCAGTGCGTGTGATAGCAGCTGGCATCAATCAAGGCCAATCAGATCAACCATTTTCATCCCTTTTAAATGCAGTGCACACCTTGCTGTGGACGACCGACAGCTTTGTAATGTAGAGGAGAGTCTAGCACAGATTCCCATATGAGGGAACCAGCTGCAGACAGCAAATTAAAGGTACCCAATGGATTTTTTTTTCTTTTTGTAAACAATGTTCTGCTCTTATTCACTGGTTCTTACCAGAACACATGCTATGTTTCCTTAAGGCCTAAGAAATCTATTAAATGTGTTGTTTTCTTGAAATAAAAGTTTTTAGAAAGAGTTTGAAACATTTATGTTTACGTTCATGCTTGAATACTATTAATCTTCTTCTAACTTGCCTTTTTTTGGCACATTGCTGCATGCTGACCTGTGCCATAAAGGACTAGAAGGACTGGAGTAGCATTATGTAAATGTATTTGTTTTCCCCTGAGAGCAAACATATCAATTTGTTGCAATTATTTCAGAGTGGCACATGAAATCATAGCATTAAAAACAATTTTTTGTCCATATTTGTACTCTTTCACCTATTAGGGCTGTAAAAAATAGGAAACCAGATGTAAGCCTTTTAAAATTAGAGTGGGTCTGAGAAGAGAAGAGCTCAAATATATATTTGAATTCCAACCACAGCTGCACTTAGATTGCATTTTATTTCTTAGTGTCACACATTTGTCATGTAATACTCACATTTGTGGCACAGGCAATGCCATGAAAAGCAACAAAAGCAGAAAGAAATCTGCTTGCAGCGATTTTACCCATATGCGGTCACAAGGTTCTTGTACTTGACCCCACTGCCATGAAAATAAGACCCTATGGCTGACCAGCTGAGCTCTCATGCATATTGAATAAAAGGAGAAAGCTGATATAATATGCCTGGTCCTCTCTTTTAATAAAACAAACCTAATTTTAAAAAATATAACAAGCAAAAATGCTGGACACTGATCAAATTCCATAAACAAAACCATCTTAATTTGAACCTGCATCCTTCTGTGCATGCCAGTGTTTGCCTGCATAAAGCAGTGTGCGTGTGTGTACATAGGGCATGCAGGTGACCTCAGGGTGCACCTCTATTCTACTGATGGAAGAGCTTGCATCTGGTAGGTTGAGGGGGTCAAATCCCACCTGACTTGAGCTTGATTACACAGACTTCTGGACGAAAAAACACACCGGTTTACAGGAGTGGGTTATGACCTCATAAGATGTAAGGTCTGTAATCTCAGTCTGCCGGATCTCAACCATTCAATTAGATTCCATTACTAAATAAAATAAAGGAAAAAAAACTGTGCACCGCCTCTACCTCACAAAAAACATCAGAAAATAAAAACGAATGAATGATCACATTTCCTATGCTGTCACACAGGAAGAAGGAGAGCAGATCATTCAGTGTGCAACAGTGCACAGACAGTATTTTTTTAAACACACACATTATACACAGATGAGGAAACCCCATCACCACTGTCATCATGTGACGATAATATTCATGACAACCTATCTTTACCATGTCTGGTCACAGCGATATTCAGTCCACGAGTCAACCTTGCCTCCGGTGGGTGACATTACACTAACGAGACTTACCAGTAACTAATGAGGGACTGGAACGTCTCACCAAAGACTGGAGCCGAGGGAAACTCACAAGGACACATGGTGATGACATCAAACAGCTTCCACATGTCCCTCTGGCTCTCTGTCCCCATCAGTCTACCACCCTAGATCACACACATACACACACACACACATACTGACACATTCTGAAAAATGCACACACAAGCAGGGAGATTTATTTTTTTATTATGTAACCGCTCTGTTACAAATATATTACAATCAGTACACCACTGTGTTCACATCCATGTTCTCCATTTCCTCAGCACATGTTTCTCTGTCTTGAGGGAAACAGATATTGATGCCAGTCAATCACTTTTATCCACTCACATGCTGACTGTCTCTGATGTAATGCCATGTAACATTTGATCACAGATCCATTAGTGTTTGATCCACACACAAGATAATATTAGAATACATCCATTCTTAAAGGTCCAGTATAAAGGATATTTTTGCACAAGTGGCGAAGTTACCATTTGTAAAAAAGCTGTCTACCCATCACCTTATGCCTTAGCCCTTCCTTCCAAGCGTGAAGGAGAGCCTAAGGTGGCCTTGAAACATGAAAACATGAAAGGTCTTCTCTGGAGCCAGTGTTTGGCTTGTCAATTTGGGGTTATTACAGAAAAATGGCAGTGCAACATGGCGAACTCTTTGGGGACGAGAACCTGCTCAAGCTGTAAATATAAAAGGGCTCATTTTAATGTAACAAAAACAAATTGTTTCTTATTAATAGGTAATTATGCACTAATGGAAACATAAATATGAATATAAAATTCCATTTCTATCTTTTTTTTTGCCAATAGATTCCCCAAAATCTTGCACAATGACTTTCAAACATTTGACATTTTTGTATGTGTACTCAGTCTGACTTAATGACTGCTGTTTTCCACAATTCCCATTATTTTACACTTGGAAAGGTTTGCTTAGGACACCACTTGGCCTACTGCATTAGGACAAAATCTCCTTCACAGTCTGGAAATTAGGCACAGTGTTGAGTTTAGCGTTATTAGGATCTCAGTTATTTGACACGGTAGATTAATTCGAACTGAAAGAAAAGAATGCACAAAATGCATTTATTATTAATCTACAATGAGAAAGCAACTAATAAAAAATAAGGGAGGGAAAAAAAATCAGGAAATTTATGTTAACTTGTACCATGTCTTTGTCAAGAAATGTCAAAAATGACAATGACAAATAGGTTTTATTGCATTATTAGATTTCCAGAAGAGTGTAGACTGGTAATTAGATGCCATTGTGAAATCTGCAGCATCTGGCACATTTATTCAAATGGAGTCTAGTTAAATGACAGGTTTTTTTAAATAGTGCCAGCAGCATAATGACTGGTTCTTATGACTCAGAGAGAAATATGACTAGTTAAATGTCAATAGAAAGAGCATGACATAGCAGCATGGATACACCAAACATGCTGATGATGTATGAAACTCTTAACTCTATGAGAGTGTGTGTAATAGCTCTTTTACCACATAGATATAATGTAATAACTTTACATTGCTAATCTTATTTATATTAATTGTAATTCCTCCTTCATAAGCATTCATCATGACAAACTTTGTGTATTCCAATGAATACATGTCTACCGACCAAAATGATTTTAAGAGGATCATTGATCTGAAATATATTCAGTGTATTTTCTGCAGCTCTCTGGTAACCCTGTGTCTTTAATAGAGCCATTCATACTCTTGTCGAGAGTTCAATGCACACACAAATGAGTTTTGCAAACATTGTATCTCTCTATTTATTCAGATTTGCCATTTTGGTTCTTTCTACCTCAATGGTCAGAAGTTTCTTGCAATATTCATCAACCAACAATTTGTCAAACAGAAACAATTAGGCTGGATAATTCTTTTAAAAATATTTTTTCAGTATCTACAAATGGCAACTATGACATTTACAACTATGCTAATGTGGAGAAAATATTCAAATGGCACTTAGATTAGGTTTGTTTTCAGCAACTTATACATACACAGCTTGGGGTCGGGGTCATGCTGGGGGTGGAGTTGCAGGTGTATGATGAAAGTTGAACTTGGGAGATTGCAAGGCTGAAAGTTGGGCAGGATACACACACATTCATGGCAAAGCCCTCACACCTTTACTTTCCACCTCATTACTTAAACATGGAAATGTGGAAAAGTCCTAAATTTTAAGATGCAGCCAACAAATAAGGGCACACTTTCTAAGGTTACTGATCTTGTTTTACAGTGCAAATTTGCATATATGAAGTTGTCAAAGTTGAACTTCTTGAAAATCAATGTGATCTCACTTTTGGTAGATCATTGCACTAATCAGAGACTTAATTGAAGTGAATTTAATTTGCTTTGATATGTTCCTGCTCTGAATGCTGGTCTGATTGGACCCTGATCCTGAAATAGCAGCTATTGAATGTGTCTGTCGCTGATTGTATGTATGTGCCTGTGGCAAAAGATGCTGAATATTGTTTGCACATTCACACTTGTCACTACTAATAAACACTAACTATAAGAGAGCATTGATATCAAAATCCTGGAACTTGTTTCTATCACTTTTAAGTAAAGCAATATTATTCCTTAAGCCATACTATATCGGTATTACTGTTAGACTGTTTGTTCTATTTGCAGATTGAAAATGGCTTGTCAGTACCATGAAAATGTAGGATTAAATTCTGGGATTAGATCCTACGAGGGCTCCCTCTCCCTTTTTAATTCATTTTTAGATATAGCAATAAATCATTTTATTTGCATTCTTAAATACACATGCAAATGTACAGCCACTCACTCTCCACTGCAGATCTACATTTTCTACGGCCATATTGCATGGTTATCAAATGACTGCACATACCAGCCAATAAGACAGTGTTTTATATCCACACCTAAGAGCTACTAAAAGCAGTGATTTCTCCACACCGTGTGATTTCCAATAAAAGCTGACACCGAAGACAGTCTTGCCAACAAACTTGGCCTTTTTCCACATCTCAGACACGAGCACGCACGAACGCATGCACACGCACTATATATATCTATCTGTCTCTCTTTCTATGTATGGATTTATATATATATATATATATATATATATATATATACACACACACACACACACACACACAAAGAACAAACACTAATAGAGCTGCCACATTCTTAGATCTGTGGCCTGTCCCTGAATAACCTCTAATAAAGCTGAAGAGTAGAAATGAAGCTGTTTTCACATCATAAAGACAGCAGTGGAACTGCACTGTGCTTCTGGGGCTGATACCATTTATCTCATTGACATAATGAAAAAGCCCTCAGTGCTCCTGAAAGAATTTGTAAGACGAGGAAAAACTGATGATAAAAAACATTAAAAGAGTCTAAATAGAAGACGTTCACTCAGCACAGCGATTGTGTATCTTAAGCTTTAGTGGTAATGGCCATAAAACCAGCAGCTCAGTTTAATATGAATGGACTCAGCAGAGGAAGTCTGCAGCAGCTGGGGAAAGTAAAGGATTGAAAAGGCAACTTGAAAACAAGCAAAAGAAAGTAGCAAGGGACAGGAACACAGGAGGCGCAGCAAGAGTGTTAAAAGAGCCAGAGGGACAGTCGGTGAGAGACAAAAAGGGAAAGAGACACCCAAGGGTGCTTAAGTGCTGAGTGAGGAGGAAGAAGCGGAAACATAGAGGTGTAGACAGAGACAGACAGAGAGACAGATGCTGTAGGACAGAAAAAAGCAGGCAGAGGCCCCTGTGGAGTCAGCGTGTCAACAGAGTTGTAATTGCCATCTCATGGTGGACAGTCCGGGTGGGAAGATGATGGTGGGGGGGGTGGGGGGAAAGTGGAGGGAAGGGAGGTGGCAGCGATAAGATGGTGAAAGACAGAGGAAGGACGTGAGGAGTGGCATGTCTCGTGGAATTAGCGTCTGACTGTGTAAAGAGAAAACAAGGCACACAGGTGTTCACACACACAGACATGCACGGAAAGAAACTAACTTTTCTTCCAAACTCCAACACGTTACATTGCATAAGAGGCAGAATATTAAGGGCCCTGTGTTACACTTGGTGCAAAGTGGTGCACAGTGAAGCGCAAGCATCGGTGTGAATTCCTGGCCACTGAAGTTGTCATTATTATGCCGGCGCCCAGGTTGTGTAAATAGCTTGTACTTGTACTTGCGCTGCTCGGTGCATCCACCAGCATGTTGGTCTTAAAAGAGGTGTGGTCAGGCCCACCAATGGCACACTGCTGTCTTGAGGCAGCAGAAGTATTTTTGCCAACAAAAAGCTGGTCTGAAGTCATAGCACAGTGTTTTTCCAGCTATTAGCGCAAATTATTCAGATAGTGAGAAGCGCTGACAAATGGGTCCACAACGTGCGTACATGCATTTTAAATACACACAGACAATGAAAATCGCTCACATCTACCAAAAAATGTTGTCTAATTCTGCCACCAAAATTGCAGTATGCCAGATCCTGGCACACCTGGCTTTTAAAGGGAATGGCATATGGTACTCTGATTGGTTTAACTAATGTCACATCCAAAACACACCTATGGCTAATTGACTGTCTTAACACAACTCCTTTGCGCTGGATGCCTTCCTTCGACTCAGGTTATCTACTGTTAAATAGCAAAATGAAGCTGGACACACCCATAACACACTCTGCCACCTGCCTTTGACCACGCACCATACACTGTCTAAAAGGGCCCTTGGTCCTAGACTTGAAGACTACTCTTTTCATTTTCTCGTGGTTATTTAATGTCTTTTCTGTTCTAAATATGACTATTTCTGGAAAAATCATTTATCCTGCTGGTTTCAGAACCACTGTCTGGAATTTATGCAGATCAGATTGCTGTGACACATAGGTTAATAGCTTGTCGCAAGATTAGAAATTCAGATGCGAGCCAACCTGTAAAAGCATGTAAACTGTGTCAACATGGTTGCTAGAAAACAAGGGTCACTGTCTCATTGGCAGTAAAAGGGTTGACGTTACTACTTGCCTGACTACACAAAAGAATGGCTCTATTGGATTTAGGTTAATATGAAAATCATAATTTGCATTTTTTTAAAACAATTTTCCAAAGCTTGACTCTGACATTGTTTATATGCAGTTATAATACTCTTTTTTAAAATTATGAGAGGATTTAAATTAAGGGAGATAACCACCACAGTTTGCGATAAAATCACCATTTTTTTTGTCTGAAGCTTCATGTCAGTTGTCAGTTAAGTTATGATTGTTTTAAATACTCTGTTAATACATATTATTAAGACAGACACACTTGAAGTTAATTTGCAGCCTTACAGTGTTAAAAAAAAGAGAAATTCACCTTATATATCCCATTAAGTTAGTGTTTTCTGATTTTCGTGTGCTTGGTTTGATTATAAAGCAATGTATATACTGCCCTTCAAGATTCTGAGACTCAAATCATTTCCAAAGTACCATTACAGGTTTTCAAAATGTTCCAAGTTTACAAAATACTACGAGGCAAAAAATAACTTAAAAAAATAAAAATAAAAACAAGAGAATAGGTTACTTAGTGTGCAATATCCCTGTCTGCCTGAGCTCAGAAACACATTAGAAAAACATCAGATGCTTTGAGAACCTGGTTGTTAACAGGGTATAATAATTATAATCTGTGGCTTAAACATGCAAAACTGGTGTAATCCCCTAGTGACTGATTATAAATTCATCCTAGATCACTGCAGACTGCGAACAAATCACTACAGTGAGGGTGGCGGTTAACTGGCACAACTATCAATGGAATTCTAACAAAGCAAAATTCTTCTGATTTATTTAAAACTACATTCTAACAAAAATGGCACAGATACAACAAAAAAAAGGTGCAGTTGTAATGAAAATGGCTTGTGCAAGTAAGGGTCATTATGGGTCATTAGAGGGAAGTCAAGTGTTGGGCAACTTCTATGGTTGCAGTGATTAAAGTGCAGACAGTGTAGGACTAAAGACTGGAGCATGAGATATAAACAGTGTCAGTGTGGAGGGTCTCTCAAAGGATAACAGGGTGGTGTAAACATTGC
>JAUZTA010000014.1:3445033-3456522 GCA_034780835.1 Ctenochaetus striatus | reverse complement strand
CACCCAGTTGGCGAAGCGTAGGCGAGGCGCAGGGCATGTGCGCCGCGCCTGCGCCTGGTCTACGAAATTAGAGCCCATAGTATTACCTCTGTTGGTACTTTTGTTGCAGCTATAATCCATTCAAGTTTATGCAATAAGAGGATGAATAGCTGTCTCTTCTGCATGTCTATTGGGTAAAGTGATGAATGGGATAAATGAAATTAACCAATAGATTAATCTAATGGACTTTTAGTGCAAAGCTTGTATAAAAGTTGTAAAGTCAATTAAACAGAGTTGCTGAGGGCCTTTTAAGTGTGTAGCTCTGCGTGTATGTATGTATGTGAGTTCACGCAAGCAAACGCATGACTAATTGATTACCTTAGAGGCTGGTATGTTGTGTGCTGGATACATTATGCCAAGGTACACCAAAGCAGACCTGGCAGCTCAGGCAGTCTGGTCTGGCCTATTTTAATTTCATCTAAAACATTTTTAGAGACGACTGTATCACCTGTTCACATCTTATCTGCTCCGATCTTCTGTCTTTCTGTGCTCCTGTAGGTATAACGCACTGTATGTGTAGAGTACAGTACAGTAGGTTTGCTCTGGTCTAAGGGAGTTGGTAGTTTTGAGTAGTTTAGCCAAGTGTGTACAACTAATCTATATTCCATATTACTGGCAACCATTTTCTATAACATTTACTATGTATAAGATTCATGTCTAACCCTGAAGACAGAGGTTTTTATAAGAAACCAAGCGCTTGACTTGGTTGACAGACCACAGAGAGCAGTTTTTTTGCATATTTCCTCAAACCTGCTTTAAAACACTTTTTATTTGATTTTATCTGACCCCTGGACAAATGCTTTGCCCATATTCACTCTCTTTTAGCTGAAGTTTTGGGTGTTTATGAACTCCTAGGAAAATATCTGGGTCTTTTTTTGCTTCTCTACCATGTTCACCAGCTAATTGATAACTGTGTATGCCTGCTGTTTGATGCTAGTGCAGTATATCAAAGGGTTTTATTTTGTTTTGTTTTTTTTTCCTTGTCTTCTGCATCTGGATAAATGCAGATGAGAGCAGTAAGATAAATCCAAGGTAATAAATTAGAGGGAAAACCAAAAGAACGACCTGAAAATTGGGTAATAATTCTCTGTGGCTTCTTTGCCATGAGCAAATATGACCTTTCATGTCACATGGTCACTCAATCAATGGTTTAATTAAAAAACAAATCACAAAATGATTTCTCTTTGGTACTTAAGTTTTAAATCTCAGAGGTTTGAGTCAACTGTGAACAATAACTCATTTTTAGTGTTAATATTAGACTTTCACTTGTCTACTGGGTGAATTTTCTGATTACGAAGCCATCAATACACCAGCCTGGGAGTCTTCTGAAACTGGTTCCTGCTTGCAGTCTGACACAAAGATAACTTTAACTGTGTCAGAACATATAAAGAACAGGTAATGGACTTGTCACTGTGGATTAGGTATCTGAAGCAAATGCAGAGGCTCAAAGGTGATTTAACACACTGAAACGAAGTGAAACCAACTGCAGCCTGGAAAGTAGGAAATCAATATTAAAAAGCACTGTCTAAATAATAAAATGCTCAGCAGCAATAGAGAGAATACACATCTTGTCTCTGATGGGCTGATAAATGTATTACCACCTATTTGGTCTGCTAACACAATGTATTGTTTCCTTCTGATGGTTGTCTTGGCCAATTATATTGTCATCGACAGGAAGCTTATTTCCCCAAAATTACAGGGCCAGCATGCACTCAGCCTCTAACACACAATCTGTACTTGAGACAACTATTAGCATCATGTGTCCTCAGACAAGAATATGAGAACGTAATGCAAACAATCATGCTAATCCCATCTATATGTAGAAATACATTACATTTAGAATACTTCATAAAAGTTTATATAATCTTATTTCTCATTTTATTATATTTCTTGAGCATATATTGGTGAATCATCAGTACACCTCACAGCACTATAAGACCACACACTTTATCATCCGCAGTCCAGGTGGAAATCTCACACCACTGCTGACCGTGCTCAGCCCATTGATCCGTCCAGAGCTCATCAATCAACTGATGAAATTTATGAATTGCAAATCAGAGGTGAGAATTAAATTATGTGGAGAGTCCATTATGTGAGAGGCCCTCTTGAAGTTGGGCACAGTTGAGCACCTTTTGGTGTGAGCTGTTGTTTCCTAAATGAGGTTTACATCGAAATAGATGTAGTTTGTTTCTTATGATGTGAATAATGGTACTCATGGGCAAGTGGAGGTTGAAATTCATTATGCTTGACGGACTGTTTGTTCTCAAGGACCAAACTGAGTTCCATGATAGGAAACGATTCCACTGTTAGATTAATAACCTTTCTGTCTCTCTTTTTTCACTTTTTCTTTTCTCCACCCTGTTACATCTGTTTCTTCCTCCTTGTTACCCCATCTTCCAATTCTTATTCCTCTCCAACCTTCTCCCCTTTTCTCTTAACATCACATCTCACCTCCTCCACCATCCTTCCATTGTCCTTACATTGCCTCTCCCTGTCTCATTTTTTTATTTCCTTTGTTGCAATCTACCCTTCATTTCAAAACCATCCCCTGATGTTTCTCTCCTATCTTTCTGCCCTTTGTGAAATCCAACTGACCCTCACCAAACCTTTGTTTCGCCCATCACTTCTTGTTTATCACCACCATCACCCTCACATTTTCATTCCCTCTGTTTCCTCCTGTTTATTGTTTAACTTATCCCTCGCCTCTATCCCGTCTCTCAAATTCCATTCCCCATGCTCTTACCTCATATCTCCATTCAATTTCTTCATTATCTCCACCTCACCTTTTCCCATATACACTCATTCCTGCCCTCTCTCTGTAAATGCACATTTTACGTTCCCTTTTCCCAAATCACCTTATTTTCTCTGTTTCTCCATCTTCCACTTTCACCACTCCGACCCTTTTTCTATTCCTTTGTGTAAACCTTTTACACTGGCTTGGCCATTCATCTCTCATTACCCCTGCTCTGCTTTCTACAATCTCCCCACAGAATCCTCTCCATTTCCAAATGGCAATGCGCACAGTGGAGGCCCCACCGTCCCGTCTGCTCTACTCCATGCTGATGATGAACGGTTGGTGGGACATCAGTGTTCTGCTCTGTCAGGATTGGGACATTAGTGATTTCCTTTTCCTCATTAAGAACAACACTCGCTTCCATCTGGGCACTCTTGTCAATCTGACAACTAACACAACAACCTCGTCACAGTTTTCATCTTCATTATCAAACTCAGGAGCAGCTTCAGGTGTTGCAACGGGGGCTGAGCTGTCGTCATCATTATCGTCTTTACCTTATTTCTCCCCAGCTGCCTCATCTTCTGCTTCTTCAACCACTTCATCCACAAAAGCAGACCAGCAGCAAGCTCTCATGCGGCAGCTGGAGGCCCTGAGAGAACCTTCATCCACAGTGGTAGTAGTGACATTTGGTTGCGAGATCCGTGAGGTGCGTCGTCTGTGGACGCTGGCCACTCGGATGACGCTCCCGGAGTTTCACTGGGTTTTGGGGGACAGCCAGAATGTGGCTGAGCTCAGAACAGAGGGGTTGCCCCTCGGGCTACTGGCACATGGGGTCATGGGGTCCCCTTCTCTGGATCACTATGTCCATGACTCAGTGGAGCTTGTCGCGCGGGCGGTGGGCAGCGCAGCCCAAGAGAATCCCACCTTGGCACTCATACCTGGAACTACCAACTGTATGGATGTACAACAAAGCAATGGCAGCTCGGGAGAATACTTGGCAAGGTAAGGAAGGATAAACACATCTACACATTCTCATAAAATTTATTGGAATGATCGTGAGCTTGTGCTGCATGTTGAGATGAGTCATTATGATGTGATTTCTTGATGACTGATGGAGATTATGTCAAGAAAAGAATATGACTAAAGAAAACAATGTTTGAAAAGACTAGAAATGTGGTGATTTTTGGTGTTTTAGCAATTTTCAATGAATCAGATGTACCACCAGCATTCACACACAAATGACTGTCACTATCCTACATTTTGCCATTTTGCAGACCATGCTGTTTTGTTTTAGAAAATTGAATGTATTTTTTAATGCTCCAGGTTTTCGGTCCTCTCACTTTTGCACTCATTTCCACAGGGGAATAGTCTGTAGAACAACATTGACAAAGCCTACCTTCTGAGCTGATATGTTGCCAGCAACTGTTGCATACTCACACATTCAGCACACAAAGGAACATTAGCAGTTGTTTGTGGGGAAGTTTGGAAAAGAGTCTGCCAGAAAAAAAAAAAAAAATCCAACTCCCCCTTTTAACTTGCTTGTTGTTGGTCTATCAGCTCGTAAAGAAAAAATCAGGCTCTTAAGCTGGAAAATGCTAAGCTTGAGCTACTAGCTAACTTTGTCCGTCTGCTATATGGTGTTTGCTATGGAGAATACAGTAGGTTTATTGATTTATTTCCCTAAAAAAATGGCTGCCTGTTATATTCTGAAGTGATGCTGATGGGAGTGGTGTGAGTGAACCGAAATGGGAAAAAGGAGAAGAGTGAGCTCAAAAAATCGATAAAATTCTATGGACCATAACTGAGGAAAAGCAGAGTCAGGTGATAAGTCTCTGTAAGTGACCTCTTTCACATACAAGAGCCATTTAACGAACAAAAGCCATATAATCCACTGATTCAGAAATTTTGATAAATGATGCTTTTAACATAAACAGCATGAATTATGAGTGAAATCTGTATAGTTTGCTTTGTTTAGCAAAAATGTATGGACAAGTAGATAAAACATACTAAATGATCAGAAAGCAGAGGAATAATGCTTTTAAGGTAAAAATCTTTGTTTTACATCATGCTGAGTATTAAATAAAGATGTCCTCATCCCTCTTCCTCTCTATTCACTGCGCTGTTTACGTATGCCTTTCTGCTTCCTGTCTCTTCTCTGACTCCTCTATAATCCCTTTGTTGTAGAAGAGTGTACTTCGCTCTTTGTGCAGATGTTTAGTCACAGTTCAGCTGCAATGTCAGTCTGGAACAGTCTGCCACAGAAACACTTTCCTACACATCTGCACAGGCTGATGATTGAACGCACCATATATACACTCAGTAACTGCAGCAGCATGGCAAAATTACAGCGTGTGATAAATTGCGTTTAGCAGCAGCGCAGTAATATGCAGCTGGCCTACTCTATTGCTAAGAAATGAGCGGGCAAGAGTGTGTGATTACACACACCACTGCCTTACAATAAGAGTTTGACCTTTCTTACTGAGATCCCCCTTTAAACACCTGATTCAGCAGAACTATCGTCCGAGTAAGATAATTATTCAAGCATGATGAACTTGAGGCTGGAGGAGATTGTGTTTACGTTTCTTTTTTTATCGAGTGTTGAATGGTCCGCCAGTGTTTTACATATCTCAGAACAAAGAACAGGTGTCCCAGGACCTTTTACCAGTTTTTTTTAAGAACTCTGTTGTTCACCCTGAGAAGGCAGGGGATTTACCCCGAGAGGTTTACTTTCCTATGATGGATAGTGCATCTAATCTAAGCTGCTGCACACTCCTGGGATTTGGAAAAGTCAGCCATATGCCAGGTTCTCAGAAATCTGTAGGTATTAGATAGCAATCTATGATATGCTATAAAACCAGCTGGGGAAAAGGAAGGCAGGATGTATGTTTGTTTGTGACCTCCGAAGATAGAGAAAGGCTGTTTTCTTCCAGAAAATGTTATTCCTTTATTTGTAATTCAGTTTTTGTAAAGCTGTGGGGGCTGTTTTTTTTCACTGCTGCGTCGCGTTCAAGCTACAGGGAATAATAGATGCTGACTTACTGATCTTTTTCCAATTTCTGCATGTCTTTCTAGGTTATGAGGATTGGCAATGAATTGAATCAGGGTCATGATCATAATCTATAACTTTTCACCCTCTGGTTAGCATTTCTTGTTCTTTTTTAAAATGATATTTAATTTGATTTTTGAGGCAGTGCACTTTAGTGGTCAGATACAATGAATCAAATGCACCTTTTTCTGCCTGTATCAATGCAGTAACACCTATGGGTGCAAGGAGCTTTTAAGATGTTTAAAAGGTTTTTCTAAATGCTTATTAAGAATGTTATCATTATTTTTGTTTTCTGTTAGTTTGCCTCTGAACACATGCCGTTTGTCATCAAGCAATAGGGGCAAAGTGCTACACATCTTGAAAATTTCACTGAGTAATAAAATCCCATATAATATCAGGGGGCTGAAGGAGTCGACCTGAGGAAGAACAAGGCTTATGAATGAGTTTTGGCCGTGGGGAAAGGTTGGAGTTGACTCTCCTCAAGTTCTGCGCAAGATGAGGCAGAAATTTGCACATGAAAGTTATTGAAAGTCAAACTATAGATATTCTGAAAGCAATTTTGACTGGTTTTGCTTGAGGGCTGTTGGACTTTCAGACCCAGGAAAAGTGCTTAGAAACATTAAAGTTTGATCTTATTCTTTAATAATGCTGTTTTCATGAAGTGAGAGTTCAGCTGGGGATCTGGGGATGAAAACGAGTTGGATGCAAATTTGTAAAATACCAGAATGCATATGGGGAGATTTAGGAGAGGTAACGACCCGCAAGCATATTATTATTTAAATTCTATACAACATTCAGGCTTAAAACCTTGTTGTTCTTAAACACAGTTATTTGGATACTAATGATGTTCACCTGTTTGATGTATTTAAAAACATTACTGAAGGCGTATAAGTTAAAATGTTTAAAAAGGACGTCGTCTAAGAGAAACCCTTGGTTAAATAAAGGTCTATTCACATTTTGCCAAAACATATACATTTGCCCTATAGCTGCTGTTTTACTTAAAATTTAAACACAGGAAAAGAGCCTTAGGCCTGCAAATCTGCTCTCCTTAGGGTGCCCACTGGCCATTTTTTATTACCAATTAAAATAAATGGATTCACCTTGGGAGTTAGTCAGGGCTGCACAGAGGGACGGGTCTTCTAGTTATGTATGATGGGATAAATTAGCCTGCTGGTAAAAGAGTGAAGGTTGATCTCTGCGTGATGGCCTTTGAGGCTGTGCAAAGTGAGGGATCAGAGGGTGAGCTCTGCTACTAGCTAAAGAGGAGCAAAAGTAACATAGAAATTAGGATAATTATGAGCCCATAAATGTGTATTTCACTCTAAAAGAGCTTAAATACGACATGTAATCTGTCCCTAGTTGGAGCAGTTTATAGTCATGGTTTTTGAATCATTCAAATTGATTGATTGATTGCATAATTGAAAAGCTTCCAGCTGTGTGTATTATTATATGGACTAAATGTAATCAAAGCATGCACAACCAAATCTTCATTTAATCTGATGCATATTGTTTGCGTGTTTTTTCAACACTGCCACCGGTCTTGTGTCATTTTTATAAAAGCAGCCACTGGGCAAAGCAAGTTTAGCATTCCTGGCCTGAGGGATATAGTGTGGGTTAGAATGTATTTTACATTTGAGCAAATTTCACACCCAAAACCAACAACAGAATAGGGAAGACTCCATATTACGAGGAGTTATTTGTCAAATGTTGGTTTGGGATTTGTTCTGTGAAAAGAGAAGCAGAGGTGTTAAAAGGAGGAGCTGAAAGATGAAGATGTTTGTCTCCGAACAAAGCAACTGAAGGAGGCAACAGCAAAAGCAGGCCACAGTTGTTCAGTGCAGTTGCAGCGATGAGAATCACTGAAATAATCAAGACAGCAATTAGAAATCATCAATCAACAGTCCTGAAGCAGTGTTGTCATCACTTTCATTGCTGTGTCTCTTGTTTTTGCATGAACCTTTTTTTTCCCCTTTTTTTACAGCTTTAACAATGTCTCACCACGTTTAAACTGATTTAAGACACTGACAATCTTCTCACACAGAGGAAAGTTTCTTAAGCCCTGATGTAGATAAGTTTATATGTCAAATCTCTACAGAGATAATCAGCCTTTATTCAAAGGGCTTTTCAAGCCTGTCATGTAAGAAATGCATCAAACCAGTTTGATGTTTCATGTATCATGAAAAAGACCATCTGTAAAAAGTCTTCCTCCTGACTTTATCTACTGCATTACATTGTTAGAATAATGATAAACTTTTAAACTTTACAACTAAGAGTTTGTCGTTCTGGTGCCTTCAACACCGGTGATTTCCAAGTGTTTTGATCTCTTAAAAAAAAGCTTTTTGTCAATATATGATAATTTATTGTGACCAACAATGACTTTCTCATCAAGTTGAGTGCTTAGAAATCCATTTATTTGCAGATTTTATTTATTTCCTGTATAATCATTTCCTGAACCTTAAGATTTCTCTTGGTGACCTGTGTCAGGGCCCGACCTACATGTTGGGAACCCTTTTCTTAAACCCCTTAGAAATCCAATGGCATTTTTAGTATGAAACCTGCTGTCGTTTTCAGTCATTTCACACTTCTCTCGCAGTAAGGGAACTGCCTTTGGTCCTGTGTGAAAGCTGTGGTATCAGGTGCTTAGCGGATGAGCTGACCTGGAGGGAACGGCTGTCACAACAGTCATGTTGAAGCCAGAAAGCATGTGACAGATGAGCAACAGAGAGGCTGTAGTAGTTCTCAAACTGGACACTGAAACCCTTCAAGGAGGAGAATATATTGAGAGTCGCTGGCCAAGCGATCAACCAGTCGCAAGAGGAAATAGCTGATGACACATAAAGGTGTGTGTATCGTACTGGATTATTAGGTGAGGCTTTGTGCAAACCACTTGGTAAATGCTAAACCAGTTTCAGTGTGACCAAGCAAGGTAGGAGCTAGATGTTGTTAGCGGAATTAAAAAAGAAATAGAGGCAATTAAAGGCTGCTTGAAAATGTTGACACTCTTATTTTTACTCTATTTGAATGACAATGAAAATGATTAGTAAAATACAATTAAATTCCTGACCGTCAAACATTTAACATCACTAATAGTTGTAATAGGGAGCAAAATCATGGGCACAATAACATTTGGGAAGATATTTATCCAGATGTTTTCCTCCAGGCTATGTGATCAAGCCAGAGAGCAGGTGTTAGAGTAGTGACTTTCACAGGAACGGTGAACATGGAATAGATGAAAGGCTTACTAGGAAACTTTAATTTCAAGTACTGTATGTATGTATATGTAAGTGTGTGTGTCCATGTTTATGTATGTAGCCTTTATGTATCCAAGTAGGCACAGAACTCTTCACTGAATGGCTTTGGGTAGGGGAAGACCATTTTATCACTTGCTTTGTAATGTTCAGCCAAGGTGTCGAAGTAGCCTGAGTGTGAGGAAGTTGGATTCTTTCAATTCACAATTGAAATTAGTTCTAAGGAAAACTTGCCTATTTTCACTACTGACTGAAAGCTAGAAAATATCTCCTGATTAATTTTAATCTGCTTGTTTAGAATATTTATAGATTTAATATACTGACATAAATGATGTATGGCATGAATTAAAAATGCAACAGATAATCTAATAATGTAGCAGGATCAGCCTAACATTATGAGAAACCAGATGATTAAATATTCTTTAGCTGAAGAGGGTCACTCTCACACAACTTTCATTTCTTTCTGCCTTGCCTTTTGTCGCAGAAATCAGGGTAGAACAAGGATGAACAGATTACCTTGTACCTTGTACTTACTTTTATTCCTGCCCACACACCGCGATTTGAAAGCTTTGATCAAGGAAAGATCAGGAAGTGTCTGGTTCCCCTCTGATGGTCACACACATATTTTTTTTTCAGTTTATTAAAAGTCCGAAAGTTGTGCTTTTTAGTCATTTATCACATAACTACATTTTTAGGAAACAGGGATAAGGGACACTGATGTATGAATATAGTGCAGTTTAACAAAGGCACACTTACAGGAACTCTGTGTATATATGAAGATATCACTGTGATCAATGCACTGTCCATTTAAATAACTTTTGGTTTGGAATTTTAATGTAAGCATTATGTAAGAGTATCATAAGCATATGTTAGCATTGCACCTTTGTGTAACAGAGTGATTATGCTTCCTCTATTAGAAAGGTAAAAATCAACACATTTTATGTTTCATAGTATCTGCATTTATAGTGTTTAAGCCTGTGAGAGGGACTGATAAAATTTAACTGAGGAATAACAGTTGCTGGCCAGGTGGTGTCATAACAAAGAAGGTAAAGAGAGAAAGGAGGTGCAGAAAAAGAAAGAAAGAGATAGCGGGGGAAATGGAGCAAAAAATAAATTCTCACACAAAGACTGTAAATAACCCCTAGAGATGCACACAGATAAACTACAGGGGGCAAAAGTCCTGTATTAACGGATAAGATATAGGCAGGACACATTTCAGCAGCTTATCTTATCTATTTTTTTCCCCAAACAGAGACAACCCTTCTTGATAAAAATCATTTTAAAGTGATGCATGCCCACCAAAGCCAAGTATAGTGCCCTGATGTGCCAGCCAGCTGAGCCATAAAGATAGAAAATGCTATTTAATAAATGTCCCCTTTGAGGGTTGTATTGCCTGAACCATGCAAGTAAAATGCTCTCTGTTTCCTTCAGGGAGGGATTGGTTTAACTAGGAGGGATGCTCTTGGCAGACACCTTTTTATGCCACTAAAAAGGCAGAAGCGTCCGCTTAAATCTGCATCTGTTTGTATTCAGAACATACATTTTAAAAAGACCTAAAAACATTTTTAATATTGTTGGTAAAGATTTTGCAAGTAAGATATGAACATCTGAGTGCATCTCTTATTCTCTCACTCAGCTTGCTCTATTACTCACTCCCCTTATTACTTTGGGCAGTAACATGAACACAGCTTTGTGGTTGTAACTCATATTATGCTGAAAAGTCTTGCTTAGATGATTCATGTGGAAAGAACACAAGGCGGACACGACACTGAGTTAGTGTTTGAATGAAAAAGATGATTTTCCTCCAGACGTCATTCCTAAGCTTAAAAATATCATCCTAACTCCCCTGCATTTTTTTTAAAATTTTTCGTTTTATTGAGGTGGAAATGAATCATACCACATTGTTCAAAGAAATAAAGCACAATATTATTTAGAAATCCTGATGTAGAGGAGTTCAAAGTTTTGTTGGACAGTCTGCAACCCTAAAAAGACCGGATGTATCTCACAGCCACCCGTCCCGATGACATCAGCTCTCTTTTTGTCTTTAAAGTTTTTCAAACAAACTTTTGATTTTTTACTGAAAACTAAGCAAACCTTAATATAAGGAAAAATATAAGGTAGCCTCTATGAGGCTCGGTACTCAGATAAAACCCCTCTTTGACTTTTTCTAAGAGTACACATATGTAAGCATTACATTTAATCTGTATGTTACACAATTAAATTGACAAAGTTAAAGATAAATCTGCTCAGACAACATGAGCTATTTTCTAAAAAATGGGGAATTGTTTTAATTTTCATGCTAAATATAAAATAATTGTCATTGTCTGAATAGTTAGGAAAACAAGTATAGTCCCAGTCTCACTTCAAAAATACCTTAAACTCAGTTGTATGTAATTTACTATGAAATAAACAATAGTTGAGG
>JAUZTA010000014.1:3425096-3443467 GCA_034780835.1 Ctenochaetus striatus | reverse complement strand
TAAAGATACTGAGGGGAGATACATTTTATTTAAAGGCGTGTTACACTGTGAAAATATTTTGTTACAAGAAAAAATCCTAAATTTAAAGTTTGTTTTTTTTAGTACAAGTTTGTTTGTCTGTCTCGTGGACTTGTGAGGATTGAGCAACAATTCAGCACTGCTGCTTCCTCCAGACTGTCAGTCTAATGCACTGTGTGTTCTGGTTTCATTCATCTTCATCGCAGGAGTAGTCATCGTCTGTGTGCGTCAGTTCAAATACTGCATATGGTCTGATTAAAGGGAGTCAATAGTTCATTAATGATAGGAGCCAATCAGGATCCAGCCCAGTTGTAACAAGTGCCCCGGTGTTTTGATTGTGTGATTGGACCCATTTTTACTCCACTGTCAGCTTTGTCTCTTCACTGTGGGTTTTTCCTTCTACTTACTAGTTTTGTCTTTTTCATGCAAGGGAGAAAATGGCCCATCATTGCCCCTCAGAAAAAAGTTACACACTTGTACCAGTTAAACCTTGACATTATCATCCATATTTGTTCCATGTCATGCTTGTTATTCTAGTTGGACAGAGAAATGTTGGAATGACCTTTGGGTAAAAAAAAAGAGAATATCTGGCTTTTTAAGAAGCTACTTTCTGCTGCAGGCAAAAATCATGAAAAACTTTTACAACTCCCCTCTGCTGACATGCCCCGCTAGTATTAGCCTGAAACTGGCTGTACCTTTAAATTCCATCGACAAAACACACCAAAGTGTTACTGATGTCTTGACATAACAAGAAATATTAACTATTATGATTTGTGACCTTTTACTAAAAATGTGACATTTCACTTTTAACACACAACACCTTCTGTTCTGTCGGGTAAGTGCAAAGAGCATGTCACCTCTGCTGTGTACAATGAGGAAAAAGACACACTCCACAAGTAGCTTTAACATCCACAAGCTGCGGTGAAGACACTGACCTTCAGACAGACTAGTTGAGCTGTCAGACTGACTTAACGGCAGTTAAAGATGTAGGAAAGTAGACAAGGTGGCGGAAAGGAGAATTTTCCAGTGAGCAAGGTGACACAAAAGAGAGATTTTGGAAAAGGTCACATCATTTACATCATTACCTCCCGAAGGCGAAGAGGTGTGCATATGCTTGCACGGAATGGGTGCCTGCATTTTTTTATTATTTTTTTACATATCCATTCCAGTGGACAAGTGTGTGTGTGTGTTTGTGTGTGTGTGTGTGTGTGTGTGTGTGTGTCTGCTCTGGTATCTGACACTCTCAGACAGCCGGTAGCATGGCTCAGTGAGAGAGATGCCGTGGTCACTGAACCGTCATCTGTCTTATCCTGTCACACACACACACACACGCGCGTGTGTGCACACACATACACATACACACAAGTACACCCAAGACAGACTCTGAAGACAGACTCTGAGGCCACCAAGATCATACACCTCTCTGTTGCTGGTGTTCCTACATTAAATTGGGACTTTTTTATATATATAAATCAAAAACTAACCAAGGGTAAAATATAATCACATTTTAAGCCTGTAAATAACAGCGACAGAAATCTTACAGTGTCTGGGAAGGGTGGTTTCCTCGTTGGCAAATGACCAAAAAAGCAAGCCAGCAGAAAACCTATTTAGCAACTGTGCAGCTTTTTTTTTTTTTTTTTTGAGAGACAAAGAGAGTCTAAGCTAAATAAAGGAAATATGCTGTATATGGTACATAAATGCTTGAGTATATAGTGTGAAATTTTTTCTAAGAAGTTTTTCTTAGTTAACTCAACACTAAATGGTTCATTAGATAGCAGGTTTCATCAACAAAACTGTGATTGCTGTTGAAAAGGTTTTACTTGATGACTGCTCTTCTTTGATCAGACTATCTTCACAAGAAAAAAAACCTGCAGCATGAGTAGTTTTATTAAACATCTATAACTTCCTTTTTTATGTGTTCCAAAGTCAGAGGCAGTGTACTGTGACGATACAGCAAAGCCTCTCAGGTAGCAAGCTTGGGTGGATCGAAGGGTCAACAAAGCAAAGTGGCTTTGACAAGATCGACAGTTGTTCCAACAGGGGACCACTAGCTTTCAGTGGCTTACACCAAGTGATTCTTTTAACCAAGACTGTGATTGTTTTGTAGTTTTAACCAAGTTTTTTTTAACCATTCAGACAATCTGTAAACTTGCTGTAGTTTTGATCAAGTACCTGACAAAATGGTCCAAACTCAAGGTCCTCTCACTTATTGATCACAAGCATTTTTTTTTTTTTGCTTGTCTGCTGTGCAAATTGTTGCCATGTGAGCTCAATAAAGGTTCAGAAAACAGTACAGAAACCCAAGTTTTGTCCGTGGAAACTAAACATATGGAATGTGTGTTTTTACATATGAAGCTTTCTGTTTGTTTGTTTTTAGAGACTAAAACTTAAACTGGATCTGTTAAACTATTTTCTTCAGTTTCTTGTTTCTTTTTCAGGGATATTTTCCTGCAAGAAAATATTCGGGATATACTGTTTGTATTCATGGTCTAATTATAAAAAGACTAAAAGCGATCGTTTTTCCTTTAATTCTTCTTCAATCCTTTCTCTCTCATCATCTTTCCACCGCTCTCTCCCCTTTTTCCCTCAATCATTTCTTTCAGATTTCTATCCAACACATCGTTTGAAGGCCAGAGCGGTTTCATATCCAGAGACGCTAACAGCCAGAATATCATCTCAGAGGCCCATCACTACATCTGGTCCCTGCAGCTGGACCCCCTCGGCCAGCCAACCTGGACCCGCCTGGGACGCTGGCGCAGGGGGAAGGTTCTGATGGACCAGGGGGCCTGGCCAAGCCATCAGGGTTCTGGGGGTGGAGGTGACTGGCGCCGATCCACAAGGTTACACATGCGAGTGGTGACGCTAGTGGAGCACCCGTTTGTATTTACCCGTGAGGTGGATGGGGACGGATTGTGTCCTGCAGGGCAGTTGTGCTTGGACCCGTTAACCAATGAATCTTCGGTTTTGGAGAGACTTTTCCAGAACCTCGCAGGACCCAACGTATCTGTTCCCACAGACTACAAGAAGTGTTGTTACGGTTACTGCATTGACTTACTGGAGAAGCTGGCGGAGGACATGGGCTTCACTTTTGACCTCTATATCGTGGGTGATGGAAAGTATGGAGGATTCAAGAATGGTCGCTGGACAGGGCTGGTGGGCGATCTACTCAGTGGCGCAGCCCATCTGGCAGTGACATCTTTTAGCATTAATTCAGCCAGGAGCCAAGTCATTGACTTCACCTCGCCCTTCTTCTCCACCAGCCTGGGAATTCTGGTCAGTACTTTTTCTTTCTTTTTGTTCTCTTACGCTACTCTTTTTCTAATTTTGTACTGATTTTTCTTTCTGCTTTCCACCCGTCACATATCTCACTTCCGTTATTCTTTGGCCATCCGTCACCGCTGTCTGTCATTGACCTCACCTCAACTCTGTCCGCTTGGTATGCTGGTGGTCAGTGTCAATGTGGCAGCATTTTATTACTGCAAGCTCTATCTTCCTGGACTGTAATGCAATTCCCCATATGGGACCAGGCTGGTGAGTGCACAGCTTTGTGGGGTGACCCTATTACTACAATTACTATACCTAATCTCACCAGCTGACAGGCATAGTGATGGTGGTCACCACTCTCTCTCCTCTCCTCTTCTCAACATGCTACTATAGAGGAAGATAGTCAGCTTTACTTACAGCGGCTCTATTATCCATATTTTTTGTCTCTTTTCCACTTCACTGTACCGCTCTCCCAAACAGCAGAGTCACAAACACACCCGCCACCAGTGGATTTGCATTTGATAACAGTACACAGCTGGGATTATGTGCCAAATGTTTCTCCAATTAATGCAAGGATGGTGAATTTGCAGCATCCCTGTGTGACCTGTTTCCACTAATTATAGTATCCCATCTTGCCTCTGTGACTTTTGTGAGTCTCCTGATCCTGTTTCAGTTCCCAGCTCAAATTGGTGGAATAAGCCTAGGTATCATTTACAGAACTTCTGAAGAGCAAAAACACTTTGACCATATGCTGAAACAGTCAAGGCACATAAAACAATAAAAACTTAATATTGTTTATAATATGTGTTTTCCTTCATTGCTCAGGTCCGTACTCGTGACACAGCAGCACCGATTGGGGCCTTCATGTGGCCTCTTCACTGGTCCATGTGGCTCGGCATCTTTGTCTCCCTCCATGTCACGGCTGTCTTTCTCACCTTGTATGAGTGGCACAGCCCGTTTGGTATGACGCCACGGGGGCGCAACCGCGACCGGGTGTTCTCCTTTTCCTCAGCACTCAACGTGTGCTATGCTATTCTCTTTGGGAGGACCGTGGCCATCAAGCCGCCAAAGTGCTGGACGGGCCGCCTGCTGATGAACCTCTGGGCCATCTTCTGTCTCTTCTGTCTGTCCACCTACACTGCTAATCTGGCTGCTGTCATGGTCGGAGAGAAGACTTATGAACAACTGTCAGGGATACATGACCCAAAGGTATAAAAGTCCAAAGTTTGAGTTGAAAAGTGCTGAAAACTTATTTTCTCAATAAGATTCACTCTTTTCTACCAAAGTTAGAGCAGTTTTGGTTATTTCACATTAGAGAATTCTAAATTTAATTTTTTCTCAGCTCCATTTTAGCACAAAGGTGCACAGCCTAAGCTAAAATGCCAAGTTTCAGTATAATGCAATCTGTCAGCTGGCAGTTGTAACTTTGCAATTCTCAGCTGACAAAACAAACCAAAACACTGACCTAAAGGATAGACTTGCTATGGACTAGCAAGGTCTAGAATATTAATAAAACATAAGCCTTTATGACATTCATCAGTTCTTTTGCTTAATACTTTGTTTTTATGGTGACAAAAATGTCCCTCTGACCCTTAACATTTAGTGGAAGATCTAATAATAGACAAGTTTTTTCTTGGGCTTAAACTAATCAAAGACAATTTGCATTTTCTCACCATATTTTTTTATCAACTCAGATGAAGAAATTATATTTTGGCGCTTAGTTTTAGATTATTTTCCCCAGGCATCTTTTCTTTTAAAAGTGAGGTTTTAAATTTGACAGAGTTCTCTGTTTGTTCTTGTATTTGTTTTACATAAGTCTTTTAATATCAGTCTGTCTTTGCAAACATTGCTGCTTAGTTTCTCTTGTGTTCATGATGACTTACAGGCTGCTGTGAACTTTCTCTTGATAAAACTGCAGACCAGAAGGTTAGGCGTCTTTTCTAAACTTTAGAAGAGCCTTTCTTTTTAAATGTACAGTCCTTTAAGTCAGCAAATATATTTTTAATTAAACCACCTTTTAAAGAGAAATAGGGGTAAAGTAATTAATGCTTTTTGTCCACTCACCAACTCTTACAAAAGAGGAATCACAAAAGTGCAAGGATATTGAGAAAATCGGTAAAAGTTTCACAAATACTTTCCTCCTGATTCAGAGAATTAGAAAAAAAAACTGATGAAAAAAGAAACAGCAAACCGTAATTAAAAACAACAGTAATTCAGGTGCTTACATCTTAGCACTAATTACTGCACAGAAGTACAAAAGCATATTGTGGCATACTGAATGCTGACTGAAGGACACAAAACTGTTCAAGGAGATTCAGGCAGACTGGAAGAAAACAACAGGACTCCAAACTGCTGGGTCATATGAGGCCTGTTCATGATAAAAATTTCACATGATATTGAGGTCCACTAATTAAACTGAAAATGTGTACCATTCCAACATTTAAATGTATAAAAACGAATGTCTCTGTTAAATGCTCCCACAATGCTCAAACCCAGAGAAATCTGTAATTTTATTCAAGGTAAGAATGGATTTCATTTTATCGCCAGGATCTTTTTTCAGAGAGCAACACCACTCATAGATAGATTATTCAGGGTTGAGGACTCGACTTGTTGATTATTAAAACCACAAATTGACTCTGTGCCTCTTTGTAGACTAATTGTTTATCTCTAGTTTTGACAGGATGCAGTATTAGAACAGTGGCAATGCATCTGCAGCATGTATGCAGCTGGGGGCGCTGTGGGTAGTTGCTGTTGTTGACAAATCATAGTTGTTTGGCTATCATACTGTTTAGTGTGTGGCACTGAGGCAGCAGTTTTGCACTAAGAGGCAGAAACAACACCATGAAGTGTCGTCTTTTGTTTTACTGGTTTTGATAAAGAGACCTCCAGCAGCAGAATCACATATTGTACATTTATGATTGGGTCAAATGATTTGAGACTTACTTGACCCCATTTTTTTTTCTTTTACCACACTTGAATAAAGTCATGAAAGTGAGGAATTGCTTTGTAATTGGTGCTAAATGTTACACACAGCACCTTTGCTGCATTTTGAAGGTATAATATCATCTTGGTTCATTCCCTCTTTCCTGTAGTTGCACCATCCCTCTCAGGGGTTTCGATTTGCCACAGTGAGAGAAAGCAGCGCGGAGGACTACGTCAAGAAGAGTTTCCCTGAGATGCACGAGTACATGAGAAGATACAACGTCCCGGCAACACCAGACGGCATCCATCATCTTAAGTAAGACAACATCATACATGCTGTACAGTTCACATACATCATGCAGACATGTGAAACATTCAGTAAGAGTTTGACCGGTTATCTCATTGCTGTCATCATCCCCTAAAAAATTAACTTCTCACTGGTTATACAAATGGAAAAAAAGGAAACTGTATCATTTTAGAAAAAAAAGGGGAGTTGCACGTCCAAGGAAAGTCAAAATTTGAAGGGAAAAAATGTGCTGTCATTCCCCAGCACAAGCCTGCCTGTCTGCCTGTTTGCATTCAGATCTCGCCCTCCTCCTTACCCTGCCATTGCTGTCATCCTAAGCTGCTTCAGCATTCAACCGGCATCCCCGTGGAGCAAAGCTGAATATAGTCAGAAAAGGCAGCTGGAATGCAGGCCTAGGCTGCGTAGGACACAATTTGAATGGATGAAACAAGATTTTTTTTTCTTCCAGTGAGCTTGTAAAATACTGATTAGAGGGTTCAAGGAAAAATGTCATCTTTAGAAAATTACAACATTATACAAGTGCAATGCAACTTTGAACAGTCTGTGATGATGGTTTACACCCCAAAGGACGAGGCATTAGCAGTCATCTACATAATCGTATAGCATGCCATGTGTGCATTAGACTCTCTTATATCTCATATTATGGTATATAAGTTTCTACTATACATTGCATGGACAAAAGTGGCCCCACATGATGATTTAACCCAACATTAATAAAATGGTCAAATCGGAATTCTCAGGGTTACCTTTTTAAGGTGTTGAAGGTGCAGTTTAGGTTAAATGTTAAATTTAAGGTTGAAGTTATTACAAAGATTAATAAAAACAAAGTCTATAGTGATTTTTGGGCATTTTTAATTGCAAAATGAAACAAATAGAATTTAAATTCATTTGAAAGTGCTTAAAGTTTCAAGTTTTTTCAGCTGTAGTCTTAAATTTAACTTTGAATAACCTTAATAAGCATATTTTGTGTCACAACAGGAACGTTATATGAACTAATGGATAAAAAATTCCACGCATCCTGATTGCTAAGACACCATTTCTTGTGAAAAATTGACTGGACTACAGAGCGCCGCTTGCAGTTGTCTTGCTTCTCATCCCTGCACACTGTGCCCCCATGACAGCATGTGTTTTTATCACTGCTGCTTTTATCATAGTGTTTCAGCTTAATGAACATGTCTCCCCACAGCTATTGAAACCAGCACCAACTACTACAGAAACTGCAGTCTGTCTGCTATGTAATTAGAGCATTTTAAAAAAAACAGTGCACTGACTGGAGCATTATCAGCCATCGGGCAAATATTTTGCACTATCTAGCTAGCTTATTAAAGCAGCAGAAATGCTTTTATGTGCCTAAATACAGTCTCACATAGCACAGGCTGAAAATTGAGCAATTTTTTCAAGAGGATTTTTTTTTACCTGGGTGGTAATAGGTCTTACTTAATGATGTGACCAACCTCAGAGACTCAGCAACAATGGGACCGCTGTGTCTCCATTCGCCTTGCATTAAAAAAAAAAGCCTCACCACAAAAAGTTGTCCTGTCACTAATGCTGTTTTCAATTCATGCAATTGGGATGCAACAACATAACTCAGCAACTCTTAGAAGAATCACTGCAGGGAGATGATGCAGAAAAGGGTGCATTGTGTTTTAATAACATCGGTTATGAAACTGATTGATGATAAGGTTCATGAAATACATCAAATCTGCAGCATGGTGGAAACACCAAGGACTCAAGCGGTTACCTAATTCAACCTGCAATAATGAACAGCCAGCTTGTGCGTAAAAGATAGTGGAGGAGTTCAAACGCTGTCCTTGATAACAAGCAAAAAAACCCACAGAATAGAAAAATATCAGAATATCTTGAAAAAAAAGCAATATCTTGAGAATATCTTGAAAAAGGCTTTGTAGAAGCAGGATCCCAGCAGGCTTTGGCTGTCAGTAAAGACATTTTGTGTTGATTTGCAAAAGCCTCACTAAGAGTGTTGTGATTTAATACCTCACCTCTGCATAACAGACTTAGAGTGAGAGGAATATGAGCAAAACTGGCAGGCAGGAACTTTACTGGCACAGGGCCAGTGAAAGAATTGAAAAACCATGAACCGGACTGGTTTGAGAAATAGAGCTGTTCAGAAAAAAAAAAGTGAAAGAATGAGAGAAGTCTGTTAAATCATTGACATCTCTTTTATTTGTTTAGTGATTGTGATAAACTGCCTGCTAAAAGGCTCCATAAAACACTCACAGACATAAAACAAAACAATTCATTCCTCCATGCTTTCTGTTACTTATTCATTAGTTTTAGTTTGAATGTTTTTACCTTTTATTGCTGTGTTAAGTATGTCTACACTGTGTGTTTGATTTGGTGCTTTATCCTTTATTGAACTTCATTTTTTCTCAAAGCTCAAACATAAACACACAAACGCCCACCTGTGTCCGTCTACTCAGCTCTCTCCAAATAAAAAGAAAGCCTGTAGCATAGAGGGTATATGCAGTTCATATCCATGACCTATCAAAACAGACCGACAAACTTTTCTCCTCTACATTTAGTCTGTAAGGTCAGGAGGGATATATGAGGACAAAACCAGAGGAAATAAGACTGAGAGAAGCGGCCCAGGAGTGAGATGTCAAAGTAAACCTCATTTAAGTTTGTGTCTCAGGGGCTGATGCTCTTTAAAAACACTGTGAATTTCTGGGATTGTTTTTACTTTGAGATGTAAGATTTTTGTCAGCGCTATAGTTATATTTGTCACCACAATACATTTTGAAAAGCCACTACAGATCAGTCCAAGTCCATCTATCTGTTTGTCTGTCAGGTCATCCATCACAACATTTCAAACGCTACTGATCAGATTGTCATGAAATGTAAATTTGATGCACAATTGTCCGGACAGCACAGACAATGACGTTAATAATATCTGTAGAATTATCCAGTGAGTGGATTTTTATTTAACATGGTGTGCTAGGGTTAGGGTTATGGGGGTTAATGGGGGTGAATAACAGATAGCTCCGTCAGTACTAAGACTGAATTTGTTGTTCACTTCCAGTGTATTTGCCTGCTGTGTGTTTACAGGGCTGACCCTCAGAGGCTGGACGCATTCATCATGGACAAAGCTCTGCTGGACTATGAGGTCTCCATTGACGCCGACTGTAAAACACTAACAGTTGGAAAACCTTTTGCTATAGAAGGTAAAACAGAAACTTATCATATGATGAATTCCCTGCTTTTGTTTAGGACCTAAAACTGATAGCTTAAGAAAGGAAATTTAAGATCAATGAGTTATCAGTCAGTACAAAACAGCAGTAGTCTAATTTTAACATCACATTCACAAATATGACAAATGTCTTTTGCTTTTTAATTTTAGCTTGATTTTAAGAGGGCTTTATGTACGACTGCAGACTTACTGACCATGAGCGTTTTCAGGACAGCCCCAAATTTGACAATATCAATCACATAATATTTGCACAGCGGTTAATCTTCTGGCTTTCAACAGCTTAGATTTCTCTACTGTTAATCTCTGGTCCATTTAGCAAGCTTCTTCCTCCCACAGTGAAAATGTTCCCATGGTGGTTGCTTCCATTACAGGCCACTGTAGTCCCACATTCCAGTGTTGTTGTTAATTACTTAATGCACCCGTAAGCCTCCCGGATACAGTACAAATCAATCAGAGTACTTCCTACAAATGCAAGGTACTTCTGTAATTGGCTATTGCTGAATTTGTCACACTCTCCTGGTATGCTGTAAAAATTCTGAGATTTATTCAATGTCAAGTACCTGCTTTGTTTTCAAGTGACAGTGTTGCTTTCTGATAAGCCCTGGCAACATATGAAAGACTACCTCCTTTCTGTTCAGCAGTTATTTTTACTTATTCTTGCAACAGCTATAAACCTGAGACAGAATATAATGTCAGAACACGGAGGAGAAGTGAAAATGGTTTCGCTGTTGTTGTGACAGAGGAATTATGAGTCTGTACTGTGTATTTCCACTGGCAGGCTACGGGATTGGCCTCCCTCAGAACTCTCCACTCACCTCCAACATCTCAGAGCTTGTTAGTCAGTACAAGTCTGATGGCTTCATGGACATGCTGAATGACAAATGGTACAAGGTTGTGCCCTGCGGGAAGCGCAGCTTTGCTGTGACTGAGGTAAGAAAAGAGCCACCTGTTACATACGACAGCAGCAAATTTCACCCATTGTTGTGTTTATTAAAGTAGGGAAATCATGACTGCTGCATTTTATTAGTAATCAACTACTTAAAGTACTGGCTGACCACTAAAAATTGGTTGACAAATTCTGTCTATCACAGGAGATTTGTTTGTTTTCACACAAAAACATTGATCAATTCTGGTGAAATGAGCCAAATAAAACAAGCGAATGGTAAACTATTGTATGAGGGACAACCTCAGGTACAAAGGAGCTGCCATCTAATTGGACTAAACCGCCAACAAGTGTCTAAGCAATACAGTGCAGTAATGTTCTTTGTCACTGTGTTACAGCTGCATAGTGCCAAAACTAAAGATGAATGATAAGTCTACAACAAAGCAAAGTGTGGACTAATGCCTTTAAAAAGTCAACTAGTCAATTTGTCAAATATTCTGTGAAACCTTTACCATCTGATGGAGACATTTAAGTATTGAGTTTTAACAAATTGTGTCTTCCTATCATCACTAATGGATGTGGCTAAAATATAAAGGTTTTTTCGGCGGGTATCATAAATTTCGAGTTCCTGCTTGCCAAGCATATCAAAGACAAAAAACCCAGTTAAAAGGTGCATGAATCAATATTTTTATACAGCAATAAATCAAATGTGTGTTCATAGCGCTGCAGTTTCCTTTAGCTCGGTTGTGGCGTCCTCATGTTCATTATTTTGTTTTTTTTCAACCCCATAAGTTTTTCTGTTGGGCTCAGTGACGTAACTGCTCTTGTGTACCTCTTTCCAGCTGCAACAGGCAGATGTGTTCAGAAAACAAGAAGCTGCAAAAAAAATTGCTACCTGGTGAATGTTGTGGGACATGTAGCTTCCAAAAAAGCCAGATAGTTCTCCTAAAAGTTCACTGAGACCAAGTTGAGAGTGACTGTTGGATAGATCATCTAGTGGCCAGAGGCATGACACTAAATGGTTGCTAATGTTGCTACACCTTAGCTGGAAGTGCTAATAGGCAGTTGGTTGTTAAAAAGCTAGCCATGACAACTTCACAAGGTATGAACACAACACATTGTTGATCTGTTTACACCTCATTCTCAGCTCCCAAGAGATAAAATGTAACATTTTTGCATTTACAGAAGAAGAAAATACAAGTACTACATCTGTTTTCTTCTATTTTTTCATAATTTATTATTGTAAATACCATCTTTCTATGGAAGTGATGAATGAAGTGGTAACCATTTTTTCCTATGCCCTTTGAAATTTATTCTTACCAAGGGCTCTGCCTCTTGATGTATCATTTTTCTTTCTGTTCTTTTTCTGCTTTATCTCCACAACCTTCAGGTACAGTAATTTCTCCTAACTAATTCAGACTCTGGCCTCTGACCCCCCTGCTGCTAACCAAGCTCTGCCCCCATAACTTCAGTCATAAGCAGTCCGGGCCCCGTGGTTCATTCTGTCCTGCCATTATCGAGCACTTAGCTCTCTTAGCAGCCGGGCCATCTTCTCACTCGGCTGTGACTCTGGAATCCCCAAAAGTGGCTCCTAGCACATTGCCGACCGAACCCTCCCCATTACCAAGCCGGAATTAAAAACTCACCTCTTCAAAAAGGAGTTCATGTCCCTCCTCTGCACCATCTTCTGTCTGCAGTTGTACTTTTCCTTTATATTATTTATTTTTCCGGCATATCTGCTTCAAAGGCGCATAACCTCTGCTGGTTGCGCATTATGATGTCTAATTAAGGAGCACTCCTGGTGTGTGCCTTTGAATGACAGCAATATCTAATACATAAATGTAAATTACCATATTATGGGTCTCATATGAGTAGCAGATGTAGTACGCTGCAGTGCAACAGATTTAGTGTCGCTGAAGTGAACCATTTCTCCGCTGTGTAGATGTGTTACAGATGCTATCTGTCATTGCAGCCATTTAAATTGCTGCAGGCACATTTCATTTCGCAGTATCATACCTCAGCCTGCCTATAGTGATGGCAGAAAAAGCTGATGGACATGTTTTTTGGCATCATATGTGTGTCATTTTAACTTCACATACCACTTCATCATTCAGTTGCTGTGCAGAAATCAGATTATAATAATAATATGCACACTTCTACCTCACATGTCCATGATAATGTAGTGAATTAAGTTGTGCATAAGTTGTGTATCTTTAAATTAAATCTTTAGCTATTTAGCATCTAAAAGAAAGACTAAAAAAGTTGCATGTTTTAAACAATAACAAATGTGCAATCGAAATGAGTCAGTGGGAAATTCATGTGATATAAGCAGTGTGGATTACTGACGAGGCTGGCTCAGTTTAGTCCTGCTCAGCATTTTTTTTTAGCAATCTTTTATTCTTATGAATGACTGTACGACCACCAGCAGCAGGCCTGGCGTTCTGAAAGGATGAAAAATCTGATGGATTGGCTTCAGGGAGGAGGCCAAACTCTCTGGCTTTCGGCCAGCTCTGTGTCACCCCGAAGAAGTTGATCCCATTTGAAGTAATAAAATCAATACCAATAAATGACATATTATTCAATTACCTAACATTAGGGGCCCAAAATTAACATTGCCAAGAAATAAATTGTGATCAAAGACGCAAAGATCATGGGTGTTATGTGCTTTTGAAGCTATTCAAAGATTTTAAAGATTTTTTTTTTTTAAATGCACATAATAAATCAATAACTGTAGTAAAGCGAAGAAGTGAGGTTATGAATTAAAAGATCACTCTAGGAAAGGATTGGTGTATATGATTGCATACAGAGTAAAGAAGCAGAAAGTGTGTGTGTGTGTGTGTGTGTGTGTGTGTTTCCATAATGTGATGGAATATATTATTAAATGTGCTGATCCAAAGAACGGCCATAACTGTAAGGAGTGGGTTGATGCAGAATAACCTACACTGCTTTTTATGCACCGGAGCTACGTATCAGATTAGATTAATGTCATGTATCCTCAGTAAGCTTGTCTTACTGTGAAAGGATAATACCACTGTACTTTCATCCTTATCTATCCAAATTAATTCTCACAAAGTTTAAAATGTCTTCCAAGCAGTCAGAAACTTCTGATATCTGTATTGTCTGACAACCTGAGAGCCATCAGCTCCCACTCTCAAAAATTTGAATACAGCTAAATTGTTAAGCCACAATACTGCAATGACAGTTTTAATCTACCATGTATTTTTTATTCCCCCTGGGGCCTGAAGCAGTATGTTTTTTGAGTTAGCCATCTGTCCTTTTCTCGTATACGCATAATTGCAGGGACCCCTTAAGGGAATTTTCTAAAATTTGCACAAATAGCTGAGGATTTTGTGGTCAATTTAAAGTTATTGTGAACTCAGGAAACATGTTTGTGGCAATTATGCAAGAACTCATGGATTAACTGCAACAAAATTTCACACATATGTCTAATAAGATAAAATGATGAAGTGATGAAGTTTTGTTTTTCAAGGTCAAGGTCAATTTCAGTGTGAAATTCCAACATTCTGCAAAAACAAACAACCAAAGGTAATCATTATAGTTTTTTAACATGCATCCTAATGCAAATATTTAGCAGTTGCAGCTATATCACAAGCTGTTCGCCATATTCTCATATGGGAGTGTACAGTTAGAAGGCAAGCTGCTCAGTTAAGAAAAGTGTCGTGTCACAGTAGTAGATGAATACACTTGCAGACTCATGATACGTTTCTGAGAGGTTTCTTCGTTGAGATACGTTTAGAATAGAATGAGTGCAAATTAAGATGTGAGGTGAGGAAAATCACAATCTAAGTGAGAGGTGTGATATCCCACAGCGAGAGGACCTGAGGGTTTTTCTAAGGAGGATCATAAAATAGTAAAGTGATTTAAAATGAAATACATGCTGTATTTTTCCAGGGGAAGTGACTAAGTGAAGGTGATATTTTATGCCAGAAGTCCAATTCGCTGGGAAAATCTTCCATTTCTCTTTGTAAGACATTGCTGACTTCAGTGCTCAACTGTAAGGTAGTGCAGTTTATACTCTGACTTTATAATGCTGTTAATCATTCGGTTATCACATATTCTGCTGCTTCAGATTGTTGTTGTCTTCTGATAACATTTCAAAACAGACTTAAAGAGAACCTTAACAATATTCTCCTAGCACTCCTTCTTTGTAGAAAGTTTTTACCACTGCGGCTGCAGTAATTGTGGTGTTTTGAAGTCAAGTTATGGAAAAACAAAAATACATGATGCATTAGGTTTGTCAGTGCAGTGTTTTGTGTATGGGAGCTGTTTTTTAATGGAATTTTGAAAACAATGGGAACTGATGACTCCCGGGAGGTCGGCCAAACTTGCTGTAATAGATATACACGAAGGGTCTTCTGAATGCGGTGAATACATCAGTGGGCTCACACATTTCATGGATAATAATGGCAATAAATAAATAAATATATCAATAAATGAATAAAAATGCAATTACACAAATTTTGTTATTAAAGTGTTTGCTGGAGAAACAATTCTGCAAACATCAACCAAAAGCTACGCACTGCCACGCCTACAACCAAAAACATCTGTTTAAGTAAGATAAGGATTCCCAAACACATGCAGTTCTAATATTGTTCCTACTTTTTTTTTTATCCAAATACAAAATTAAAACACAGAACACAAATATGAAAGAAAAAGGCAGCAGGATGCAAACAGCAACTGAACATAAGAAAATCGTATTTGTAATTTTAATCACAATAACAGCCAGTGTCATTACTATTGTAAATTCATTAAGCGTTAGCCATGTACCTTGTGCAAAATTGCGTGTTGTTTGAGTGTGTGTTTCTCTTCCTGCAAAAAATGATGCATATTGTATGTATGTGCATGTTTCATAAAACACACAGACCAAGGAGACTTCAAGATAAAGGGTATGATTAATTATTAAACATGAATAATAATGTTATGACTGTTTTACCACCTTGCAGCACAAACTTTTTTGTGTGTGTTGTGTTACGTTACATATGAAGCGATAGATATGCATCCCCTGTGTCTTATCCTGCACATCTCTTTCCCTGCCTAAAACCTCTCTCACTCACTAACTTTGTGTCTCCTCAGACCCTGCAGATGGGCATAAAGCATTTCTCTGGTCTGTTTGTGATGCTCTGTGTGGGCGTGGCCTTATCTCTGCTGACCACAATAGCAGAACACATAGTGTACAAGCTGGTGATCCCGAGGGTCAAGGAGCCACGCTTCAAATACTGGCTGCACACGAGCCAGGTACTGAGCTCAAACACACACAAATACACACATATATAAGGTACAAGCTTATTATTTCAATCATGGATAGGCAAAGATCCACATTTCTGTTATCTGAGTTGCATTTCAACCAACAGAATCCAATATGCAGCCAAAATAACACTGCAATCACGGGAGTCATAATGCAATCACCGAAATCACAGAACAGTAACACAAAGTTCAGACATATCTGCAGCAAACTGCTGTTTAAATCTGTTTAGAGCAAGCAAAACACACAAAGCCCATTGTAGTTCTCACTGAAAAAACAGAATAATAATTATAGAGACACAGAGAAAAACAGCTAATGTGACAACTTGTGTGTTTCTTATTTTTCCAGAGATTACACCGGGCCCTCAACTCAGTCTTCTCTGATGACAAACTACCGACTGTCACCAAGCCTGAAAAGAGGTACTGTCCCTGTCAATGAAGGCTGGGCTCAATAAAAATTCAGTTCAATCAAATAAATCCAGCAGACAAATGCGTCACTATAATATATTCATGCTTTATGTAATGTATTTTGTATTAATTTGATTTGAGAACAAGATTCATTGATTGAACTGAATATGAACTGAGCCCAGTTGTGTTGTAATTATTTATGACTCATTTGGAACATTTTGTTTTCCGTCAGGACTTAAAAACTCATTAAAACTCTTGTCATGCAAGGACACATCAGTAACAAGGCAGCTCCAAATGTAGTGCTGACAGCGCTGACACAACAGCAGTCAGTTTTCCATTCATCTATAGTGCAAATCAGACTGAATTTCCAGGAAGTACAGATTATTGTATTTCCGTCAACTGCTGGTACACTCATATGTCAATATTAGGGGTCAGTTCTGTGAAAGAAAACAGTTACTGGCTCTAATTATACATTCAGGTGCCATTACAGCATTACAAAAGAGGAGTACAAAATGAGATTATGTAGTTAAAAGAGCTAAAAATGGTGAAAACCATGCAGAAAATGTGACTACATGGCATTTCTGTTCGTTGTATGTACTAATTTGTGATACATTTCAGTCAATTGTTCCATACAAATTTTTATCTAAAGCTATTCTAAGTAATTATTTTAAGCTTCCATGAACACTTGAGTTACCTGCATCATATATGTTTGGATGCACTTTTGCACACCTGTCTGCGTTCAGTATCTTTGTATACAACAATATGTGCTCCTTGTCAAGTGTTGAAATTTTTTCTGCAACTTTTTATTATTTGAAGTGAAAATGCTCATAAAACTAGGTGAATGAAAATGCAAATTTCAGATGCCGTGCTCTTTTTTTCATTGTGTATTGTTATTGTTACTCCTCTCAGAATGGTATCAAACTCCTTCAACCATCAAAAGCAATTTATTTCCCTACCACTTCAAAACGTAAAATATCATGACATTACTACATTAGAAACTAAGAAAATTACTTTTAGAAAGTTGCCATGCTGAGTATCACTGGAATATGTATATTGCAGCCCTCCATCCAAACAAAAGGGAAGAAGTACATCTAACAGAAAGCTATTTCCCAAACTTTGAACAGTCCATTGGCCAAATTATCAGGCTGCGAGTAAGTGACATCAATTAACATCCAAGTGCCAGTTAAGGGACCCATTTTTAATCAGAAACTAAACAGAATTGTCAGTCTTTAGGAAGCTAATTATCAGTAAGGGAAATTGAGGAAATAATCTTGTGCTGACGTCACAGAGTATTGTTTGGAACAGAGGGTGAGAGAGGGAGATTTAGTAAATCATGAGCTTCTTTTAGGTCAGTTTCAGTGTCTTTTCATAAGTTTTATAGTCCAGATTAGTTATATAAAGCTCCACAGTTATTTTGACACCACTGAAGTGTGTGTGTGTGTGTGTGTGTGTATGTGTTTCATGGTGAAACCCCTTTTGTTCTATTGATCACTGCTCACATTCCCATGTTTAATGTCACATTGGAGCTTCCTCCTCAGATGCCATCAGAGGATAAGGATATCTGATGTAGAGTAAGCAAAGTGGGATATTTATTGCTCTTTTTTAAGGCTTCTAAGGGAAGATCAAAGCACCCCTTAAGCTTGTGCTGAGTAAATGAGTTTCATTTTATCTTTCTCTGTTGGAAAAAAAATTCTGCAGCACTCAATCTATCCCTACTTAGCACCACACATGGAGGGGACACTCAGGTGGAGCACTCAAAGTGGGGATTAAATACATGTAATAATTATGGAGCCAGGGCCATGTGAGGGATGCCTGCGGTAATGAGGATAGATTACCTACTGCTGCATAATTACGCTCATTCAATCGAGCCCCTCTACATCATGCCTGCATGCTGTCTAAAAGTCAGAAATTATTACTGTCATTTTGTCTGTGTTCTGCAGAGGCCCAGGGTGTCAGAAATGTCTGTCTTCTCTTTAATGTGTGTAAGAGTTTGTGCTGTGAGCGCTTCCAGCTTGAGGTTGGCTCAAATACGCCAAAAAACCTTTCAGACACAAGTGCTGCCATACAGAGAAATGCTGTATATACACCTGTGTTTCATC
>JAUZTA010000014.1:3408645-3424996 GCA_034780835.1 Ctenochaetus striatus | reverse complement strand
CACCTGTGTTTCATCAGCATAATGAAAAGACGTCATTATGTAACCAAATGAGGCATGTGGGTAAAAATATAATTGGCTTAAAATGAGTAGTTTAAACGGGACCGTAACATATTTCAATTCTGCACTAACAAGGCTGTAGAAAAGCCCAAAGGCATCAGAGAAGTGTCTGTCTGAGAGAATTACGAGCAGTGTCTGTAACACCCTGAAACGCTCTCCGATGTCCAATTAAGATCCTGTGATTTAGTATCAAACAGAGTGTTAAGGTCATGTAGCTCGAGAATTAACCTTTTAGCGACACCCAGGCTAAAAGAAGATTGTTTGTCACTTCTAGTGGATCAAGAATATCAGTTGTAATTCAGCTTTTATACCCCTTTTGATAGAGAAATGATATGATGTATGAAGCAATGTTATCTGTAGTGCTTATACCTGCTTATGTGTCATGAGTAACAACTGTCACGATTTTATTAAGACAGCATTTTGTACTAAGGGTGAGCAAGTACACGCTTATATGTGTCTGAGTCTGTGTCCATGCTTGGAAAGAAGGGGTACTTAATTAGAAGTGGCAGACATTTAAACTGAAAGTAGGCATGACTAACCTTAAGTTATTAAATTAAGCCTAACATTGTCATAGGTTGATCAGAAGTTGCTACATTTGTTATTTATTGGAAGACTTTTTATCAAACAGACTAAATTCAGATCAATGTTTTTTATCTCAAGGGTACGAACTATGAACAATGAATGAATAGACTTCTGTGTATCAATGAGAACAACTATTGCAGTGTTAAGAAGTGCAAAGTGTGATTAGTTTTTTTTCTGTCATGTTTTATGTTGTGCATGTGTGTGTGTATGTGAGTTTGTGTGTTTATCTTGCAAGTTCAATTAATGGAACACTTATGTGGATGATGTACTCCTAAAAAAGTGAAAATAGTTGTTTCAGTGAAGAACTTAACTTATGTGATTGTTTTTTTTCATTTTATCCCAATTCTTTTATCGTTTTATACAAGCAATTGTACTATTTAGTTTCTTGATCGCCTTTGGTGGTAAAGAGACATTTGATGATTTTAATTTTTAAAATTTTGTGAATTTAATGTTTTGTACATTGTTCTAATTTTATGTTATTAATGTTAAATAACAATACAGTCATCATGTAATGTCTCAGTTGTTTAGGAAAAGGTTTGTATCGGGCTTTCCTCATCGCTGAGGATAAATTTTTCTTCGAGAGTGAAGTTTTCGACGACGAGAGAAACCCTGTAGTGTTGAAATAATTGGGCAGGGACTGGGCCTCCCTGTTTCACTCCTGCTGTGTAATTCTCGTATAGAACCCCATCATCACAGTTTTCAAGTGTTATCGCCACAGATAATAGCTACTGCATCACGTTTGAATACAAGATGGCTAAATTTGACTTTAACGATTTTCTCTCCCCGGGGTGGTCAAGAGGTCGTTTAAAGCTGCACCCCCGGAGCTGGTTAGGATTCAGTATCTTGCTCAAGGACACTTCAGCAGGGTGCATATCTTTCTGGTGCACCTGCGTCCTGCTCATTGAAGGACAGACTCCCTATTCACTGTGCTACAGTACAAGCTGTGCCTGTGTCTTGTTGTGACTGCTGGTAGCAACATCTGTAGTAACAGATGGGTTGGGAAACACTGGTCAGTGGTGAAATATTCCATTCTGAGGATGTAACACAGAGAGCTGCTGCAGGTAAACATGAGCTGTCCTCTTTTCAAGAGCTGCATTGGTTGACCTGAGATTAAAAAGTGATTACAGGAAGTTGAGAGTAAAAGCCTTAGATTCTGTGTCTGGTACATGTGGCTAACAACAATGCGTCTAAATTAGGTTTAAGGAGAATTTGTAAAACCAATGCATAAGGAGAAAATGAATACTTATGAAGGAATAAAGAAGGATAGGACATATCTTAATGAAAGGCATTTGGTGACCTTGCAAATTAGAAGCAGGGGAGACCTGATTTCTTTGAAAAATAAGGACTGAAAACTGTAAATGGTATTAGGTGGATCTTTAGCCTGTGAAGAAAAGGAGCAGTTGCAAAAAACTAAATTATGTGACCGTGATTAATGAGGAGGAAATAGGCTTGCAGTTATTTGTACAGGCTTCTGGCCTTGTCGCTTTTAGAATGTAAAAGAGCTCAGTTTGTCTGCAACTTAGGAAACAAAGAGACCCTATGATTTTAGTGAGGGGAACAAAATAATGAGCTTCTTAGTTCTCAACATTTGAAACTTTTTATGTGTAGTTGTGCTTTGAGATGTCAGACAACACATTTTTATAAGAATAAATTGATATATTTCAGGTAAACATCTTTTTATCATCTTAAAAAAAACAATGATCATGTTAGGGCTGTCTTTAAATTGAAGAAATATATTAAATAATGCTATTATTTCAGCATGCATTTCATCGTAATGCTTGCCAACACTGAACAGTGCACAGTTGTCTTTATGTCCTTAGTATCAGTGTTGTGGGAATCTCAACAAAGCAAAAAAGTTGGTGTTCGTATAATTTCAACTGAGAGGATGTGAGCTCCGTCTGAATCAATGTCTATTTATAGAGTGAAAGTTGAAAAAGTTCCTCTTGCATATGTGAGTAACACATGGGTACCTAAATAATAAGGAAATTAAGTAAGTGGCTGGGTGGAAAGACAGTTGACAGGCTTTGTACCATGGGGCTTTTGACTTATTTGAAAGACTAGAAGCCTTAATAATAATAAGAGCCATATTTATTTGCATTGCACCTTTCAGGGAAGCCACAAAGTGCTCTCAGAAAATGGATAATTCATCAATAAAAGCAGAAGAGAATCCAGAAATTTGGAAAAAAAAATGTGCAGAGGTGTTATTTAAAGATAAAGCATAAAAGCAAGTCTATGAAGATGAGTTTTAGGCAGTGATGTAGGACCCTCTGTATGGATGTTTCCATATTCATTGAGTACTATGGTGGCATGAAAGCTCTGCAAAACATAGTTCTCTAACTAGATGTTGAAATGCCTACAAGGGCGCTGGCTTAATTCATCTGCCTGCTGTGATATGATGGAAGGTAATTAGTTAGAAAACATCTGTGCTACAAAGTATAACAGACAACCAACAACAGGTAATGTCTAAAAAGATGCTGAAATTGGAGTGATTATCTTAAGACTTAAGGCTCAAGAGATCTGATAGGTTAACTACATTGCAAAATATTTTCTCCCTCATTGCAACCGTGATATAAGCACAGGTGTCTTCTTGTCAAAAGGTGCATATGTCATTTTAAGATAAAATTCTTTTTATGCTCTTACGGTCTGACGTCTCATCCTTCAGCTTAAGGTCTCTTTTGATGTCAGGAGTATCTCATTAGATTCTTCTTGTCACTTTTTTTTCATCACTAGTGAAAATGCCTTTGATTCAGAGAGTTCTTCAGTGAGGCTTCACTTCATATGATAGGAATCTCTCCTCTACACTTCTTAAATGAAATCATGGCTTTTTTCAGCTTATGGTTCTGGTCCAAAAGCTGTGAAAAGTTTCTGTTTAAGTGGGAAAACCAAATTTCATCCTTTTTTTGAGTGTCTAGTATTAGCGCTTACCTATAAATGACTGCAAGAAAAATTAGAGATCACAGTGAGTAGAGTACTTGTTTCAAATGCTGGATTGTGTTCTCATTCTAAGTGTGAAGAAGCACACAGTCAAGATGTTTATAAAAGTATTGTGATTATAAAAAAAATCCTAAAGTTTTTAGATCCTACCATAACTACCATCCACATCCAATAGTAATCTGTTTATTTCATATCATTTTATAAACATAATTTGGAATTAAAATTGAAATTTTCTTGTCTTTCTTTGTTTAAATAATAACCAAAATACCTTAGGATGTTATTTAAACAAAGAAGATCACAAAAATTTAATACTAAAAATTTGATTGTGTATAAACCAAATTATAAATACTTCAGCAGTAACTATGTATTTGGAATAATTTATCTGGATAAGGTGTGCTTTCAGCAAAATATTTTTATGGTTTGATTAAAAGCATAAAAGCAAGGGCACTTACTAGTATTTTCTCTGAATGCTAGACGGCAAAACCTTGTATAATATCAAATAATGTCAGATATTGCAGATGCCTCTCTCTTTCTGCTAACTTTTCATTGTGTGCTGATGGTGTGAAAAAATACAGAAGCTTTGGGCAAAGGTCCACGGTGACTTGACGCTGCTAGAGTTTTTTCATGGTCAGTGCAATCAAAGGGATTGATCTGTAACCAAGGAGAACCATGCTGTTTTTTAAGGTTGTGTGGTTTTAAAAGCTCCAATAAAAAATCCTTAAGATCACATTTTTCTTTTGTGGTTTGGGGTGCTTCCACAGTACAGGAAATATAATCGTGGAGGATAAAATAAAGTTGAAAAAGAAGGCAAACCAAATGCTGTAAAAGAAAAAAACTGATTAAGGAGCACTCTGCTCCTACATTGCTCCCTGGAGCAGCACAAAGATAAAGTATTTGTTAGGCTATATGTGTTTAAGCCTGGATAGAAGATGACATTAGTGATGCTGTGTCAACCTAACACCTCAATCCTCCACCCCACAGTTCTTCAGAAAGTACTCATTAGGTTAAAGATGAAGGTAGACCTGCGGGTCGGGTGGGAGAGGTGAGTGGGATCAGTGCTGGTGCCGGGGGAAATTAATTGGAAATGAATTTGATTCCTCAAGAGCCTTGACATTGAGGGCTCCTGCATTTTTTGGGAGGCTACTCATTATACCAAATAAAAACGATAAATGAAAAATATATTCAACAAAAACATTGATAAGATTTAATCCCTGCATCAGTTCAACACCGGCTGCTCCACCTGCAGAATCACAATCTCAACAACAGCTGCACAATTTTTATTGGATGTGCTTTTCTTGATCATTAAGCCTGCTTCTCGGGTCATGAGGACAATTACAATGATAAATTAACATGACTAACAAACAAAAATCAATTCCAATCTATCAACCTACAAAAGCTTGGTCAAATATTAACCAGTCTGCAATCTCCACATAACATAGCCACCACACAAATAAATATTAGGCGCTAATAACATCAATGTGTACGTATCAGTAGTTTTAAAAACGTGTAACTCCATTGCTGATGATTGTCAAGCAATGCAACTTAAAATACTTGCTCGCAAGCATTATAGGTTGCATGTGATCCATGGACATTGCTGTTCAGGGCTAGGTTCATATGTAACAGACAGACTGAACACATACAAGGTAACACAATGTGGGTAATTGTTGATGTGGTAGCAAATGAGTTTTGAAATTACCAAGTGGTTTAATCTAATCTATATTACTACAAATTCTACGATTCTATGCAGTAATTACTACACTTAGTATTAAATGCTAAGGTTAGTATGCTTAAAATGTTAAGAATTGCTTTTTTTTTGCATATTGTGAGCAACAGTGAGCATATTAGCGTGCTAGCAGAGACAATAAAATTAGCACTGAATGCAGCTGAGGCTCAAGGGAATGCAATCAATTTAACTACCTCTTGGCAAGCATTAACAGTTGTTGTTAGTCCTCCAAGAATTGTTACATCAGTGTCTCAAATTTTCATATACAAACATTGCAGGATTTTTTCTATTTTCACTTTACTATTCAATGTCTGGCTCTTCTGACATTGCAGACTGTTACACAACATGCACAGAAGTATGCTGTTTGTGCAATAGCAATTCAGAGTGTTGTGGTGTAGTTCTGATGTCGGGGTTTACAACATCTGTGTATCAGTCTGGGAAAGACCAACTAAGCTACTGGTTTTACAAAGGATTAAGTCAAAAAAGATGCAGTCAAATGAAATGCAGTCTTCTAAATTGGCAGTCTTTGAGAGAAAACAGAACTGTCACCTTCAGTTTCCTCATATATTTTTCATCTCCCCAGGTGCAATGAGGGAAACAACCAGTCAGCATCTTGGAATCCTGCAGAGTCCTCCCACTGCAACAGGCGTAGGCTCCTTCCAAAAGAGATGCAGAATGACCTGGAACACCCATCCTCCCAGGATCTCCCACCACCACCACCCCCATCTCCCCTTCCTCATCCCCATTCTCTTCCACTACTGGAGAAACACCTACCCATAGTGACCAACTCTAACGGTCGTTCTGACTTTTTAGGGCGGGGGTTGGGCCAAGGACTTGGGTCGGGGCAAGGAGGCTCTGGACAGAGCATGACATCAGGACAGTGCCGGGGGCTGGGTGTGGGCGACTGTGGCCCAGGCCTGGGCGTGGGAAGGAACCCGCTGGTTCAGGAGCTGTCAGAGCTGGAAGGTCAAATCCTTGCAATTAAGCAACAGTTGCAGTCAGCCATGAGGAGGAAGAGAGAGCTAGAACAGTACCAATCAGAAAACCAGCAAGCAAACCAGACTGCACCGAGCCAGCCCACTACGCACCAGTCTAACCAGTTTGCTCAGTATACCCAGTCCCACCAGCAGACTAACCAACACACAAACACGCTCCCAGAGTTCTGAGGCTTTTCTTCTTTATTCTGTCCAGAGAAACCTGGCTAGACAAGAGACTAGTTTCCAAACTCCTGTGGGTTCTGGAGAGGGATCTCGAGTTTTGATGTCTAAACATTCACATACTTCTGGATGCTGAATCCTCAATTCAGCTCAGGAATTCCGTTAACCGGTGGACTGTAATGTTTTCCACGGATCAGATCCTGCTCTGTAACTCCAGTAGAACATTACCCGACTTCTGGAACATGAGATTATCCTTGGCATCAGACAAAGGTGACCCAGGGATTCTGAATTAAATCTGTCCACACTAGCTTGTTGCTGTCACTAAAGAGCTGTGCAAACCTTTTTCTTCTTAACTCTCCTCTCCCTCATTCTCTTACCCTCCTTTTTACCCCTTTCTAATCTATTCATTTTTTTCCTTTTACTGTCATTCCAATTTGTCTCCTCCTCCTCCTTTTGTCTCTCTTGCTCCCACTCTCTAAGTCTTGTCTCTTCAAGGGTACATATACGCTTGTCATGATGATAAGCTTCATCATAGGTATGAAGACCCCTTGGTATTTAAGCTTAATTGGCTAATTTACCTAAGTCTTGTGCTGAGACCCATTGAGAGTGTAAATGATTACTGGTAATTGATTGGTTGCCATTGATGACCATATGGGTTTGACCTTTAAAGTTACATTTGATCTGATTTAGGTCACTTTTTTGAGTACACATATTTGTAGGTTGGTTAAGAAGCGGTATGAGTAAAGGACCAAAAACAAAAATGAGAAAGTATTGGCAAGACACCTGTACCTTAGTTAAGGACATCTGGTTGACATCTGATGGTGGATTATAGGACAATACAAAATGTTATCTAATGAATCACTGTATAATATTGTCCTGCACTTCACTGATGCACTTCAAGAAACATGCACCTACAAGTTCTCACTTAACTTGTCAGAGTTTGACTTACTGTCTACATATTTTTCTTCAAGGGTTATAAATAACTCTGAATTTTAAGAAGTAATACATTTAATAGTAAAAATCCAAGAGTCTCCTTTTAGTATAAGAACAGGCAGAGCATTACACTGGACATTATGGGTAACACTCTCCTCTAATGGCATAAATACATAAATACCCACTGCTTATTTGCAATGTGTATCCAACCAATCAGGGCATTACTATCTGAATGCATCCAGCTCCCTATTAAAGAAAGCATCACTCCTGCCAACCGTCCTGCCTATCCCTTTCAGTGAGCAATGTAGGAGTGGCACAGTCTATAGATAGTGAGCTCCACCTGTGCCTATAGAAGTAGGGTTACAATCTTGTAACCTTCATTCTGTGGCACAAAGACATTCATTAGAGCCTGATGAATATCAGTCCTGCCATGACAAGTCATTACTCTAGCTCACTCATCTTGACCAATACATATTGTTTGCTGTGGCCCATTCACTTCTTTAAAGCCAGAGGTGCAATAAAACTAAAACTTGGGGATCCAATCCTGTCCACACCCTACACACCTCATGCCCCAGGATGGGGTGCTGAGGTTAGAGAGGGACTGGTTAACTTTGAACAGGTTGGGTTCAGCCTAAAGGACTGGGAAGTACACTAACAAAGGCAACTCAAAAGGCAGCTTTACCAGACACACCATCACCAAAATACACAAATAGTTGTTTGGTGCACTTAATTGGAAATGTGTGTTGCACATAATAGCCAACTCACAAACTGAGCTGGGAGAGGCAGTTTTGCACAAAGGATAAAGGAAAGGCAGGGAACAGTGACACATTTTATGGCACATTTGGTTATTAATGTCCTGATTGACAAGCTACACATACGCAAAATTTTCAGTGGTCAAATGCATGTGTGCCATAGAGTTATTACTCATAGCGGCCATTGAAGAGCAGAGTCTATGTGAAATAGATTGATACCTTCTTACCTTTATCCTCTTGGGATCGTACCACTGTTCTTATAAGACAACAGACACAAGCCTATCATTATTTTATTGGTACAAGCCCACTGTGAAGTAGTAATTGTTGACAGCACAGACCACTAGTCGAACTCTGACATCTTATTAAATATGATAATAATTCACAACTGAACACACTGATCCAGTCCCTCTTTGATGAGACCTGTTTTCCTGCATCTTTTCTGTTTGGATTTTGATGTATTATGTTATTAAAAACTTACCTCTCTTCTTTGCACCAAATTTATTATTTTCTTCAATCTTCCTGAAATGTATTAACTGCCTTACACCTAAATATATAATTTCAACTACAAATTAGAATGCAGAATATGAGACAGTTTTGTATAATTTGTCTGTCTCCAAAACATTTAAATGTTTTTTTTTTTTCTCCAAAAAAACAACAAATGAATCCCTGACAACTGACTTTAATCCAGAGTGGAGTCTTGATTATTACCCTAGTGTTTTTTTTCAACACTTAAGGAATGTGTTTTTACTGATTTGTAAGAAAGAACAATGGCTGAAATCCAGGGCAAACCAATCAAACTGTGCCTTTAGGATTCATTTACTGGAGTTTTTTTCAGTTGACCTTTCAGATTGACCTGTAGTTGCTCATTTCCAACCATCTAAATAGATTCCATTATCATTTAAAAAACACCCTGCAGCTATATACATAACTAATGCACTCAGAGCTTTTTTGCTGCACATCTTTAAATGATATTTCGTTATTGCGCTATTCTCCAGTCATATTGCTGGGTGACAGCGATTTGGACAAGAAGGCATTCTCAGCACAGCCAAGGATGACATTTTATAAACACATGGCATGGTCAAATGCCACCACACAGAGACACACACACCCACACCCCCACACACAAACAGTCCCTATCTATTTAGCCAGTGTGTCTGCAGGGTAAGCGCAGGCTGTCACAGCTGAAATGAATACCTGACAGAGCAAAAAAGCAACTGCACTGGCTAAGCCGTCAGCTTCCTTTGTGTCTGTGTGTGTCTGTGTGTGTGTATGTGTGCCTTGTTTAGGTGTGACATAAACATCACTGAAGTCACCGCAGCTGTAACAGGATGAATCAACAGAACAGCTAAATAAGAGCCTGGTTTTAGTATATCTTTGCTCATCCTAATCACTTGTCTGGGTCCCATGTGTGGTTGGATGGGTGTGGTGTGAGAAAAGGCCTGCTTCACAGGATGTGACACTTGGTACATGGGACAAGAATAAAGTCAGAATATTCACTATAAAATTTTTTGGGGCATGTCTAAACGTAAGTTTTGCTCATTTATCTTGTTTTACATGACTTGTTCTTAGAGGCATAAACATGAGGCATTATGTAATCTCATTTCAAATTTCACACAAAAGCATTTGTTTGAAGTTTTTTTTAGGGAAATTTGTCTGTTCAGAAATAGCCATTAAGTTATAACATTTACTTTCCACTATTTTAAACATTTGGTAAAAATGTCTCAAGTATATATTTACTCTAAGTTAAGCAACATGTGTAGTGTATAAAAACATGTGAAAAGCACTATAAGAGTGACTATTTCCACCGAGACTAAGCCCAATAGGAAGAACTTCCCTCAAGATTAACCTGCCCTTTGTATCATCTACATAGACAAATCATGTAGCAATGCTTAGAGGAAGTCTAATATGACTAATTAAATGTAGATTCAGTGTAAAAGCCTAACTTTAAGCAACTATTTTTGTCTGCATTTCCCTACCATTTTGATATCTCCATGTCATCATTTCCAGAATCCCTGTTCCTGAACCCAAGCTGAGCATCACCCAGGACAATTATGATTGGTTTAAAAAAATACAAAAAATACAAACAATCTACAGCGTTTCCCTATATTAAAATGACACTGGGTGCAGCCATAGCTTTCTCCAAAGCTGAGACAGCACTCTGGAGATAGGGCTGGCTATGCAAAACTAGAGTCTGGGTCACATTAAACTTTCATTCAGTCTCTGTCTAATATTCACTTCAATTGAGTTTACCTTTATGCTGCTTGAACTATGTGGATGTGCACAATCAGTTATTATAAACTCTGACACAGTGGTTTTCAATTGAGAAGTCATTTTTCCTGTGTGTGCCATCACCTTGTTTAGCATTACAGTACCAAATCACACTGCCAGACTACAAAGTGCAGCATCACTCTCACACTTTTTACAGTTAGTGATTACTCTGCTTAATATTTGTTTATAACCCATACCGGAACCGTGACATCACATCAGGGCCAAGTACAGCCCCGAAAAATTATGTGATAAACAAAATGAAATAATGTGCAACCGCGACTACATCTTTAGGCAGTGCATGAGCTATGGCTTAGGTTGGAGCCAATCACTGTAACAGAGGTAGTATTTTTATGCAGCAGAAGAATTGAAGTTGGTCTGCCTGCAAGCCTCAACTCAGGGCAAAAAACAAAACAACATAAAAAAATCTCTTGATAATCGAGCAAACACAAGGGACAGACATGTTTCCTTATTCTCTGGGCAAGGTTACTTGGTTAGACTGACTGTCAAGATTGAGTCCTGCTCTCCGCAACAGGTTTTTGATATTTTACTTTGAAACTGAAAGTGGAGAGAAAAAGAGCAACGTTTTTTTTAAGTCTTACATACTGCCTTTCTTTTATATGGGTACATTTGATACAACATTTCAGCATTCCGGCACAAAAATTTAAAGAAACACAAGAGAACAAAGCGTTGCTACTGACTATTTAATTTGTGGACAAACCAAGAAAAAAAAAAATATGTGTAGCATTTCAAATGAAACGCTATTTTTTTGTTCTCAAAGTAAAAGACGATTATAATCACAATGATAATGAGTATAGTTCAAATCATGAATATCTATAAAACATCTTGGCCTCTCTCTTCATGCTGGGCATATTTTCCAATGGGAAATGGAGTCACAACATTGCATCACAATCCACTGGTGGGTCGGGGAGGGGGAGAGGTGCCTCAAGGAGGAAAAGTGAAGCAGGAGTCATTTGCCTGGTTTCCATTAAACGGGCTAGCCAGGCCTTAAGTAAGTCACTCATTTTCACTCCAAAGAGATTTTTCCATCTTATGTTTCTTTCTCCATCTATTTCATAAGGCTGTCTTCTATTGGGATATCAGTTTAAATCTAATCATAAAGCCATCCCAGTCAAATCCTCAGGTGGATCTGGCACAGGCTAGCCCCACTAGACCTCTCTGTAGAAAAAAACCCTATTAACATCACAGTGAATCAGGAAACTGGGGTGAAATACACTCACATATTTCATTTTCAATGTGGCTGATAACATGGAGGCACCACAAGTGCCAAACCCCATTTTCTGACTCGGAGGATGTCACTGACTCCTCCTTGTCATTTCCTCCAAAGGGGAGAGGGGTCGTTCCCCGAAAACACCTAAACTGATACCAAAACATATCCAGGTTTACAGCAGGCAAACAGGTCCAAATGGATCATAATAGTCATACAGATTGACAAAAATCTTTACAAAATATGACCTGACATGGTCAATTAATGTACAGTAAGAGATAATAAAAAGAAGGATTCTGTCTTTTTTTTTCTGTACAAATGACAAACATCACAGAACAACAACATCGATATTATTTCCATAGCAGATTTTTCAGACTGAAGGGGGGGGGGGATGGACGTGGTGATCGAGAAGGCAACTCACCTGACAGGATGTGATGTAAAACAGAGTGAGTCAGCTGACAGGAAGTGTGCAGGTTTAAACACCGTCAGGGTAGGCTACAGCACTCGCTCATACAAAATGTACAAAACACCGTCCTCTAACTACAAACAGCACACCTTGGAGGGCAAAAAATGCCCCATGTTTCAAATGGTTTCAAGTATCTGGAAAAAAAAAACAACAAAAAAACAATCTGTGCTTAAGTTTGCCTCGTGATAATTTTGCCACTGGTGCGATCTGTGTGACTTGGCAGACTGAACTGAGCATAGCCCAACTAGACGAGAACCATTAGAAACATGTTAGATTTTGCCCCCTTGGTGATTTTAACAGATATATCAGGAGTGTTTTTTCTTTTAAAGCAATCGGAGCCACGTGGCATGCGTCCTCGTCATTGTGTCTGGAAGTGCTGTGGTGACGCAAACGTGACCCGGTGCTGCCCCCTTAGTCATGTGACCTCCGTCATCGATGCCGAGTGGTTCTGAAAATGCATGTGGGGAGGAGGGATGGAGGGAGCAGAGGATTGAGAGAGAATAGAAAGAAAGTGAAAAGGAAAGGAGAAAGGGCAGGGAACAGGTGTGGAAATGAAAAAGGGAGAGGAACAGAGTGTCAACCAGTATCAAGAGTGCACTGTGGGAGTCCTACATGTGTCTTTGAATCTTGGAAGAAGGACAGGGGTGTAGTGCATAATGTCATGCTTGTAAGAGCTTTTGAGCATGTGTTTTTGTTGTCATAAAATTAAAGAAAGAAAGAAAGAAAGAAAGAAAGAAAGGATGGGAGAAAAAGAAAGAAAGAGAGAGAAAGACAGAAAGAAAACAAGATTGAGAGAGAGAAAGAATAAATAAAGAAAGACAGACAGAAAAACACAAAAGAAAAGAAAGACACAAAAAAGGAAAAAATAAGAAACAATGAAACAACAAAACAAAGAAAGGACAGCAATTATGTGAGCTATACTGAAATCCTATTTTCTGTTGATTAATGTAACACCTTCTCTCTGTGGGAATTCTGGGAAATGAAGGAAATGACTAATAGAGGCAGGATGGAAGTAATTACAACACATTACAATCACAGCACAAACCAAGTTACAGCAGAATCATTTGAAAGTTTCTGAAGGGAGTGTTGTTTTAGCACATGGTCTCCTGAGGGAGCTTTGACCAGTTAATGTGGTAAGACGGTGTGCATCATAGGGATTAACTTTTTGGGTTGCCAGGTTAAGTGTTGCTAGGTACCTGTGCGCTGAGGGTCTCCAGAGGGCTCTCTACACGGGGGAAAGTCATCAAAGGCAGACCACGGTAGTCTTCAGTTTTCTGTTTAGCTGCTGCGCTGTGGACGCCTTTGAAGTTGTTTACAACACATATCCCCTGTAAAGTATAGACAGTCCAACTTTAACAGAAAAGTAGGTTAACAATAACAGGCTGTCGTGGAACTTAAATATGAAGGATTCATTCTTGGAAAAGGTAAGTTCAAGATGTGACAGTCTGGTCTTGTGACTGATATGACTTTTATATAAGTGACAAAGTTAATATAGACCCAATCACGTGTCTTTTTTAAACTAGATCCCCATAAATTTGCCTAATACAAACTAATCTGTGACTACAGTCATGCTTTGAGGATGTACTTAAGTGTATCAGTGATTTGAGCTAAATGCCAATGTCAAAATGCAAGCAAATGCAATGTTAGTTTCAAGTTGTTTTAATGATGTTGTCAGTTATTTTTGAATGGCATGCTAGCGTATTAGCATTGCTAATCATCTCAAAAGTACAGCTAGGACCGACAGGAATATCATTAAAATAAAGAGGTATTTCATCATAAACCATTAAATTGGACAAACAGAAAATCGAACTTGCTGGTGGTTCTGGATGAATATTTAACAAGACCACAAAACAGATTACTTTTTGAAAAATTATTATTAGGGGGACATGAGTGTGAGTACCAAAAATTCATGTCAATCGATCCGGCAGTTGTTGAGACATTTCACTCGAGTCCCTAAAAGAGTCATCTTGTTGGTGGCATGAATGAGAAAGTCAGGGGGATCAGCAAAGTCTGCGAACCATGACTGTACAAAAAAAAAAAATCTTTGCAATCCATCAAATAGTAGTTGAGACACTTCAATTCGAACTTAAGTGGCGGAACAACAGACTGACATTGCTGTTCCTAGAGCCATGCTACCAGTCAAAACTGTGCCTTGATAAAGACTTCATACACTAAAGAATATGCACAGTCACACTGTACTGCAGGCGGCTGTCCATCAAGTTTTCTGGTCTTTAAGAGAAAGTACAAGGATGTGTGTGTGTGTGTGTGTGTATCTAATTCCCTTATGACAGCTTACTTCCTGTAATTCATTTTAACAGAAATAAAATTGTTATTCAAAAGATGCAGCACTACCACTGCAGATACAAGCCAGATGAACATGAGTATTACAGCATTTTTAACAGAGAACTGAATCCTTAAAATGAGAATTATCTTGCTTTAAAATAAGAGCACATTAATTAGGAACACCCATGGGTATTTTAGAGAGTTATGACCATATTTTTGCTTCATCACAGATTATTGCTGAATATAAAGTTAATTTATTACTCAAATGTTGTATAAGTCTACAGAATGTAGCCATTATTTAACCAGTTAGTAGAGATTCTTGGGGGTTTTTTCATCTGTGTGGTGAACCCTGTTAGTAGAGTGAAAGGATGCCTTTTTTTTTTCTTCATTTATATGTCTGTTAAAATTCTTGTAAATTACATTTAATTGCAGATTCGGTTTTTTGTCCATCTGACAGGCTGTTCTAACAGCAGACACCACCAAGGCTGCCGCAATCCTGTACTCCTTCATGGACTAGTTAATCAAAGATGGCAGCCCGAGGGAGAGAAAACCTTCCACCCCCCCCAGGCCAATCATGCCCGCAGGCGGTGGCGGAGGAGAAAACGAAGCGAGCTGATTCACTGCTGGGGGATGCTCAAGGATTCCTTGTTTGTGGCAGTTCATGGACACTGCTTCTCTAGTGCTCAAAGACCGAGCAAATGAAAGAATAACAGCTTCGAGGCAAGAATCTAAGGACGACACTCCAGCACCACCATTTGACAAAGACTTGGGAATTCAACATGTTAAAAAAAAAACACTTGAGAAAAAGTCACAGTGAATTGAAACTTTTAGGTGATCAGTCTGAGACTTTTTTTTTTTTAACTCTTGGATTAAACCTATCCAACCCATCTTTTAAGATACAACCATCCCTCATGTTTTAAATACATTTCAGCATGTTTTCCACTCTCTTGCTTGCACTCAACTTAAGCACATCCCCAAAGACCATGACAAACTGCTTTCTTTTCCATTTCTGCATCTTGTCATCCATGCTAAGACAGGCTAGGGCCAAGCTGCCATCTATTGTTTCAATTAAGCAAAGTGAAATTTGATTTTTTTTTTGCTGTGAAAATGCTGAAAAGGCTTCTTTCAGATTTGAGCTTTTCACATAAAAGATGCATATTCTCCTGCCACACCAAAGACATCTGATCCAGACTGAACACACTCTGTATACACTATGCTTTTCCTTTTTCAATATGCATTAAATAAGGCGCATAAAATGTGTCAGACATCCCTTTTATGTTGTAACTTTACATACACTGAAAGCCCTGAAAGCTTTTTTAAAGAGGCCTCTTTTTTTGCTATAAGAACTGGCAGGCAGTCAGCATATGCCTATATTTTCTCTTGGATCAAGCGGACACCTCTGTCTCCTGTCAGGATTCCACCAACATCATCCTGCAGCACATCAACCAAGTGCTTAACACTTATCCCTCAATCTGCTGGCAGAGGACAAACCTCTTGTAAGAACCAAGGCGGTTGCTGTTTTTGATGAGTCCATTCAGATCTACTCTTTGTGAGCACCGACACCGCTGGGATTTGAGCTCTATCTGCTTTCTGCACTCTTTGTACCTATTAATTTCCCACCAGAAAACGGGCCATACAAGGTATAAATGTCTCAGTTTTCACATGGCAAGACTTTGATGAGCTTCATCAAGACTTTCTGACTAAAATGGAAAGAATCTGTGTCAGTATGAGTGTATGACTGTCCATCATTTTTACTGATAACTGATCATCTGATCAACTGCACACTTGGCATGTTTATGAGGACCTGTGTGTGTGTGTGTGTGTGTGTGTGTATGTGTGTGTATGTGTGAGTGTGTGTTTGTGGCTGGGTGTCAATAAATGAAATATGTGCTAAGATCACAATTTTTTAATAGAGGCTGCCTTTCAAGAAAAGCAGTTGAAGTTTATAGATCTTTTTTGGTAGTTTAATAA
>JAUZTA010000014.1:3280052-3290732 GCA_034780835.1 Ctenochaetus striatus | reverse complement strand
GAGCACATTCTCATGGGAGGTGGGGGGGTCGTAGAGCTGGAGGTGGGGAGACAGAGAGGTACTGCGGTGGAGAGGGTTTTGTGGGTTGGTGGTGGTGGTGGGGGCACGCTGGCTGGGCTGCAGTCAGTCAGGTTGTTTTGCAGCTGATAAATGAATGAAAGGCGGTAACCTGATCCGCGCGGGTCGGCCTCATTGTGCTTGGCTGGAGCTCGCGCTGGCGGCTCGCTCTCTGATTGTCTCTGGAACGGGACAGAAAAAACTCCCGGGACCTCGCGAGCCCTGCATTATTCAGCGCGCGTGCCTAGAAAAAAAAAAGAAGAGAGAGAGAGAGAGAGAGGGTGAGTGGAGAGAAGGGGAGAGAGGAAGAGGAGGGAACTGTCGGTTGGAAAAGCTGGCGCGTAAAAGGAGCTCAATGTCATCCCAGTCAGAGACTACCGTTACCGATATTACCGTTACTGCTGCTGTTGGGAGCATCTGCACCGTTTCTCGAACGTCCCGCGAGCCGGTGGTGCAGCGGCCGTGACAACCTTTTTTTATTTCCGAGGTAAACGCTGAATAAGAAGGAGACAAAGCCAAAAGAAGTAGCGGTCACTCGGTCGGTTACGCCTCCGCCGTTAAAAACTAATCCCGGTTATCAGCCGGTTAATTAGCCGGTGGTGGCCTAAAGGAGCTCCGGAGGATCAGCACCTCTTTTACCACACAGGTAGATTTTATTCAAACAAAAGTATTACAGAAATTATGTTTTAATTGAAGTTTACGTGGGAAGGAAAACTCTTGGACAGTGATGTTCAGTGAAAGTGTAACACTAGCTATGGAGGAGGGTGTGTGTATGTGTGTGTGTGTGTGTGTGTGAGTTGGGGTCCATATAGGTTTTTTTTTAATGCTGGTAATTAGCTGTGTGTGTGTGTGTGTGCTGGTTAATAGAAACAGAGCCTGTAATTACACTGATTGGCTTTAAAGTGGGGAGGACACAGGATACTGCACCCTCCTCTCCTGACAGAGAGAGAGACATCCAAAGGAGGTCAGTGGACCAGACTGCTTGCTGCAGTAGTCTCTCTTTCTCTCACTGTCTCTTCATGCTCCTCCTCCTCTTCTGTATCACTTTAACCTAGATATAAAAATGACCTTAACCTGGTTTTCATTATCCAGGTAGGCCATCTGAATGAGATGGCAGAGCCACAGTCTCTTTGGTGCAGTTACTTGCCATCATGTCCTACACCAAAAAACATTACAGCAGTGTTGAACTGGATATGTGCTTTTATTTAGTTGCATGTGTCTCTTTCTTTCCTCTATGCAATCTAGTTAACCTATATTTTTGATATCTTAATGGCTGATCACTTAGTGTTTATTTAACATATCTTGTAAGCTGTGCTAGCATTATCCAGACATTCATATAGTTAATATGCTCCTGCTCTTGTAAATACAAAAGAGAGAAAACCTTGATAAAATGTGATCACAGGTCAAGTGGCAGTGCAAACCATTTCAGCAGCACTGCTAGTGGAGAGCGCTCATTGGTTACATTTTGAATATTAATTGCACAGTTTTAAAGGGCAAAAAGAAGAGGCAGTCACGATTGTGTGTCACACAGTAGCAGCAAATCAGATCAGAGAGGGAGCTGGCTCATGTTTAAAGCGAACTACCTGAAGCTAGACATCAGTTTATTTTCTCCAGATTTTCTTGTGTTGATTTTTTCAGTCTTTCTCTTTCTGCCTTTGTAGCTGTTGCCAAGCAACTTGCAATTATTTGATAACAGACTTTGACAGTCTTCATGTTTTAGAAAGGGATGGACATTGCCATGCTGGACGTAATTAACAGACAATTGCATGTTGATGTTGCAGAACAATTCTGGTTATCTGCGGTTCCCTCAGCAAATTCAGTTTTCTCAGGAGAGTGAATCTTCCTACTGTGGTCCAAATAACTGAAGGTGAAGAGATCATTAAAAGGAAGCAACTTGACCCTGTTTTCCAAATCACTTTCAAATCAAACTCGTTGATTTTTGCAATGCAGCTGATCCGTGCAACACCCAAGTGGTGACGAAAGCTCCAAAGAATCAAGCATGAAGCATCAAGCCTTTCTGAACACTCTTGCAGCTGCTCTGTAAAAACACAAGTTCATTCTTATTTAATCTTGGATTTGACAGCTTTTATTTATTTTCCACTCTGTTTACTCAGCAGTGCCAGTATGACAGGCAAACACATCCACGAGGCAAGTTGAAGCAAGGATGGCAAAGGCAGCATTAATGACAACAATCTAGTTTCAGATCAACTCATCCTTATCTTTTTAACAGCATTTCTCAGAGGTTAATCTGTCTCTTAAATCACCTTTGCATGTTGATTTGTGGAGCTTCCGCAAAATTATGTCAGTAAAACAAGACAAGACCAAACACAGCTCCAGTAAAAGCCACGGATGAGATTCTGGTCGGATTTAATCAGTAATATTCAAAATTGCAGGGTAAACAAAGTTGTGGTGGAGGTTAAAGACGGTTTTATTGCCCACACACTGTATTTAGAATAGCCTATCACCCGTGTGTGCTGTTTTGTTTGGTCATCAGTTGAAATTACTAGCTGATTCTAGAAATAACGAAGCGCAGCAGCAAACTGCCAATTCAGACAGAGCGTTTGCCAATACCTCTGCTGGGCACGGGGACAGAAAAATCAGAGCCAGCTCCACAATTTGATTAGATAGTCAATGACAGGGGGTACCTGCCACATACTGCATGTCCCATTGAGGCAGTCAGTGCCTGTCAGTGTAGCTCAAGGTTTTCTGTGTTAGTGCAATATGTGTTCATGTGTATACATGTGTGTGTGAGTGTGCATGTGCGCTTGTGCGTGTGCATGTGTGTCTGATTAAAGTGCATTTTCCATCCCCACCCTTCTCAGCACTATGGAGTGCGACAACATTGACAGGAACAACAAAATTATCAATGATGTCTTCTTCCTCCCAACCTCTCCCTCTTCCCAGAAAGCAGACACACATACACACATGCACACACACACACACACACACACGCAGGCGATCACACGTTACATAACACTTGTGAGTTTGATGATACTAAATCTCGGTGAGCCAAAAGTACACAGGAGGTGGAAATCGGAATGAGGCCCTGTACGAGAGACGAGATGAGAGAAGCCGATGCGATGACATAAAAAACAACGAGTACAAGGAGAGAAAAAGGACAGTGCAGGTGTGTGTGTATGTGTTTGTAATGGGGTTAGTTGGAGCAGTGAATATAAGGCAAGTGAGGAGATCATGAAGGAGGGAGGTGGAGGTTGCTAGTCTAGGAAGTCTGTTCAGTCTCACACGGCTCGAAGTGTTGTTGACATTAACTGGCCGATGGCCTCTCAATGGCTGATCTGTTGATGGGCCTTTGCTGGCTGTCTTCCAGGAAGAGAGTGATTCCCCACCTTGTGTTATTGGATAAAGACTTGTCCTTGATGTTACAGTTAAAGCAGCTTGTTTACATAGACGCTAGTGTCAATGATACATAACTGTGGTGTGAGTTGAACCATGTTGTGGTTATGCAGTATGCTGGCACATTTCACTTCACAAGTGTAATGTGTTTGTTATCAGCCGACAATGAGTGGATAACGTGAATAGGAAAGAAAATGTTGTCATTGGAAGTCATGTGAGTGCCCCTGGGCCTTGAAAATCATTTTCCCAGCATTTATCAAAGCCTGCACATGTTTGTGCATGTCTAAAGAAGCTGGAATTTCAAGTAGTTTTTATGTGTGAATGACACTTTGTGGCTATTTTCGTATGGCCCATGGGGGTAGATGACAGCTAAAAGTGATGAAAGGATGCAGTGGTCTCTCTATGTGTTCGTGTGTCTCTGGCTTATTTTTCAGAGCCTTTTCTTTAATAGTACAGCAAAAAGGAGTCATCTTGACACAGTGAAAGAAGAACAAATTTGAAGTGATAAAGGTAATTTTCAGAAGTGCCTGAAATGCTTTGTCACAATCTTAAATTGTTATAATTTGGGGTTCTTCAAAATGGAACCAATCTTCATGTAAGAGAAAAAAGAAATGTACAATAATGGATTCCACCTCAGGCATGGACACTACTGCCGTGATTGGACTGATATTGGACTGATTGCTATTTCGTACAAAGATTTGTACATACCAAATTACAATCTTATTTTCACTCAGTTATTCAGTCTAAGGTCATGTTCGTGACTGCTGATTAGGAGTAACTAGCATCTCCAATTGACATTGCAAGGGTGCTAGATTTGCAAGATCTCTTCATTGTTATGACTTTGTAAATCTGAGTTGTGCTTTTGTGCAACAAACTGGTGTGGTTGATTGTCAGCTGGACCCAAATAACCCCAACGCCAGTACACCAAACCAGACTATTTAGTTTGCTGTATTTGGGTTTTACTGCCGTATTATGTTGAGACACATCATTTTGAAATGACAATGAATTGAATGTTTGAATGAAACACCAAACAAGGTCAAAGAGTAATTATTTGTCACATTCCATTTCAGACAAGTATTTTGTCCAGTGTGTAGGTATTTGTGTTTCAGAGAGGAAGAGAACTGAAGGGATGCAGGAAACGCAACAATACAACCTTGCCATGTGATGGCCACCATTACACAACCTCCGCCACCTACTATTGTCCACAACATCCACCGATTATTGTTGTGCTGTGCAACAGAAGTCATTCATTCAACACAAAGCAAAGCACAAACCACCTGCTAGCACAAATACAGTGTTTACAACAAAGAAACAGGCATTCATAATGAAAATGCAGCCGAGAAATACGGGGGACATAATCAAGAAAACTACCTCTGAACAGAACATTTGCTAACTTTTAAAACTGCATACATTGACTCCAACTCCCGTTACAGAAGCAGAATGAGCTAATTTATTATTATTATTATTTTTTACTTTCAATAAACAAGAAACAGTTTGACTAAATACTGACTTAATCTGTGGTTCTGAGAATTTAGGAGTAAGATTGACTTATAATGTCAGAGTTTCACTGTGTAACCCCCATCTGGTTTGGTTGTGAAAAGAGCTGCAGAGGTCTCTTTATCACATTCCAGCCTCAGACTGGAATGTCAGAACACCATTTGGGTTTTAGGTGCTACAGAATGTGTGAGAGGAGCTCAGAGCGCTGTCATCCCTGTGGTTGTTTTCATTTCTTATCCTTAAGAAAGCCCGGCCGAGCTGTGAACCCTCAGAGTTAGGGCATTTTTAGGAAATGAGGTCATTCAGGCCAACTTCAAGGGTTCAAGAATTCAAAAATGAGTTACAACTACTGATCAATCAAAGACTTCCTCCGTTGAACTTTCAGCTGTAAACACTCACTCTACACGGATGCTGTTGCTGTCATGATCACAATTACTCTGTTAGCTAGAGAAAAAGAAAGTTCATGAATGTTCCAGTGGGTTGTTGAAAGTTGTTGAGAGCATTACTGAATCTGGAGTAGATAAGATAGCAGGAAGAGGCAAAACAAAACCGTAACTTGCAACACTTCATCGCTATATACCACCAAGAATATACTGAACATCACGGGTTGTGTAACAGAACTTGAGGGGAGTTTTCCTTAAAATGTCCGACTGGAGCTAAACTAAGTCAAGAGATGATTGACAGGACAGACTTTATGTTAATTATTAGATATTTTTGTTGGTATGCATTTTAGGAATGTAGTGGGAGTGAATAGATTGATTTAGTGACCACTGTTGATGGTAACATGCACACAAGCAGAGAAAGGAATGAAAACAATTTAAAGTGCATCAGCTGGTCTTATTTCTGGTCATGCTGTTCTTTGGGCTATTTCAGATCAAACCAGGCAATGCAGCGATCAGTTTTTTTTGGTGGTAGTGGACCGACAATTTGAAAATGCAATTTAACGTCTTCGCACTCCCTCATGGAATTTTTGTTCAGCCTTGCTTGGATTGGTAATTAGCAGCAGCATAAGGTCAGACTTGACTTTGTACCTTTGTGCTGCAGTACCTTTGCAGTCCACACAGTTGGCAGCCTAAACGGACCACCCAGGTTAATATGAGTTGGATGACTTAACTCTCTCTAGTTTTATGATTGATTTCCAGGAATACACAAAATCATTTTCTTAGAAATTCTTAATGAGCATGAAACCATTGCTGCTGCGTTTTAAAATTTTCTTTAATCCCTGATATTCATTTGAACCACAGAAAGTAGCACTGAAAAATCTAAATAAATGGGGGATACTGTGATTGTGAGGCTCAGACATGTCTGCTGTCACAAGTCTGTTTTCTTCCTGTGTGAAGCCTCCTTCCTCTGTCTAAATACTGCAGCCTAATGAGCTAGTTTCCTGAAATAGACGAGTGATTAACACACTGTTCTTCTCAGTGTGAGGCAGAGCAGATAGTTAATGCTGTAAGCTAACGCTGGGAAGAGGTTCACTCTCTTAGGACAACAGTGTTAATATGCTCTGTCTGGTTGTTTGGAATAAGCTAATGTCGCTAATAACTTCTGCATGTGCTGCTCAGGTTGGGTCAGCTAAAGCCTTACAACACTGGAACGCGTGATGGGGATGTTATTTCTAGAAACAGTGCAAATACCGATCTTTTACAGGATCAATCAGCCTATGTAGAAGAGGAGGAGTGTACTGAGGATGCATGGTAAGGTCTGACCAAAACATTGATAAGGTTTCAAATTGTCAGACTTTTAGCTGTAGTTTAATTGTGTGACTATGAGACTAATTATGTTTCCCACTTAGCAACATGTTGTGATAATGAGACAGCTAATTGGCTAGCATGCTGGGGTGTGTTTTGTGGGTGTGTCAAGGTTTCTAAACATAGCTAGCTGTTTTCCCATTGAGTGTTGGTGCACTCTTCTACCCTCTCTGTAAGCAGTTTATATTTAAAGCCTTGCTGACTTTAAACTGATGATTTGAGCTAAACTTTTATTGCATCAAAAGTTATTTGGGGTTATTTGGGTGATGGTAGCCATGCTAATGTGTGACTGACTAATACTGAAGCAGACTGATCACTTTGTTGCATAAAAAATGACAAATGAAGAAGCAACATCCAGCAGTCAGTTTAGCAGTTTATGCGTCAAACTGCAAATGCCACTTCTTATTCAATCTCTATCTTACTCTATTTTCCTGAGAAATTCCACAGAAAAAGCATACAAGTCAGCTTATACACACACACATATTTTATTCAGAACCTTTAGCCAACTGGCCAGTTATCCTCATTGTGTGGTCTCTGCACTGAAAGTCCTTCCAGACAAAAAAATACTAAAATGGGTTGATTCACGCTGGGAAAGGATTAGAATTTTATGCTTAGAGGCTTTTTTCTCACACACTCACACACACTCACACACACACATCAGGTCACACAATGACATAAAGAGAAACAGGCACAGCCACATCCTCGGAAACCCTCAAACTCAGCCATCCATGTGTCTCCTCCGCCTCTAGTGCAGTTTTGTTCCTTCATGTCTGTTCTCAGCTTATTTCCTGTACAATCTTCCTGTTATTTCTGATCTGATGGTCTGTCTGATTCCACTGAGGCTCATTTTTGTCTCTTCAGAGTCAGTTCTGAGATTACTTATGGTATTTTAATAACAGACTTGTTTTGTGGTATTAGTCTATGAAGTCTAGCTATAGATTACCCAGGGAGGTGCTGTTTTTGTTTTGCTGCTATTGAAGTGCTGTGCTCACGCTGTGTGCTTGTGTGTGATAGTGTGATATGAAACAAAGGGAATGATAGTTGACAGCAAGTGCTGTGTTCTGCTGGATTAACAGCAGGAGAGAGCTGGACTTAACCAAGGGAGGCTGACCAAAGGGAAGGAAAGGGAACAACAACAACAACAAAAATGTTATTGGCAATGGCTCTGGATTTCTGGGAAAGTTTTGTCCCTTTGTCCTGACATTATTTCAGCAAGACGTTAACAATTAAAGGTAACAAGACTGAAAAAGACATGTCCAGCATAGCAGCGGTAATATTCAACTGTAAGTTAATCTAAAAAGAAAGTGATATATGAAGTCTGTAAAGGTCAAATTTGAGTGTGAGTCAGAACATGCAAAGCTTGTTTTTTTTCTTTTTATCTTTATGTTGAATATAATACCTTTGTTAAAATATCCATACAGATATTTATCCCTTATTTCTTTGTGTACACAGGTATTTTTAACGGTTTTTTGATGGTATAAGTGAAATATTATGTAATAAGGTGTGTTTAATGTTCAAAGTTCTGCAGGCCTGTGTAATAAAGCATTATTACTCATTTAAAATTTTAAGTATGATCAGGATGACCTGTAATTTACATAGGGTCTTAAACTTTGCAACAGTGACTGCCTCACTGTACACTGACAGTCACATAATACACACACACAGTGTACTATTTTACTGGGCACAGAGCCCAGCAAAGAACAGTTTGTTTTACTTTCACAGTATGAAATATTATTATAGACACAGATCTGGGCTCCAGTCAAAAAAACAGACTAGTTGGTCGGAGACAATATCTCATAATGGATGGCTGTTCAGTGTAACTGCTGGGCTGCGTTTTGTCCCAGTTAGTCCTGTACTTGTACTGGGAGCCTTAATCTTGCTCTCTGTCCTGTGGTTGGAGAGCTTTTGCACACAAGTGGTCACACTCTCTGACTGCAGACCTTTCTGCTCAAGAAGTACTCTCTATCTGTGAGTGTTTTAGGTGATGTGTGTGTCTGTGTGTGTGTGCGTGTGTGTGTCTTTGTAGAGCTATAACATTAGTATTCAGGCTTGAGAGTCTCACTGAAGCGCCTGTCGGGCCCTTTGTTGTTGTTTCATGGAGGGGTCTTAGGGGGTCTGGGCTGTGCGTGAGTGGTGTCATGAGAGACTTGAAGGGGACACAAATAGTTGCCATGAGTCCAGACATGCAGCGCATTCCTCTGTAACACTCAAAACTCAAAAGGCGTCTTAAAATGATTTCAGTCTGGCTGTTGTTTCAAGCTCTCTGGCAGTGGGTAGGTGAAAATCACCTTCATTATTATTCTTATTCAGTGCTGCAATTTGCCGGCACTGTGCTGTGGGCAGTGTGTGTGTATGAAGCTGGGTGGGGGTACGCAATAGATACACAAGACTAATTGTACTAGTGCTCCTTAAACATGAATGGACATAACTTAGGTGATACTGCACTGCTTGACTGTAAACTTGTTTTTTCCCCAGACGTCTTTATGTGGGCTGTGGATGTTGTTTTAATGCTGCTAATTTTTAGCCTTTGGTTAGCTTAAACCAAGTGTAAAATATTCAATTTTAATTTTTCAGCTGATGTGGTTCTTATCTTCCATGCTATTTATTTTGCCCAATGCTGACCCTAGTGAACCTCACAGCTAGTAGCCTGTGTGTGTTCTAGTGCAGGTGGCCTCCAGTTTTTGGTCTATATCCTGTGTTGAGGGCCATTTCCATGGATACAAATAAGTACAGCTTCCTGGTTTCCTGTTTAGATGACTTGTGAGCTCTGATAGGCTTTTATCCAATCAGTTGCTTCCTTTACTTTGGAGCATCATTTGTTTTAACTTCTTGAAAGTGTTCCCCATCCATCTTTAAATTTATTGTCACTGTCCTCATGATCCTGCAAGAGCTGTGTTTTTAAAATAACTGTAGGAGACTGAGTGAAGACAGAGTTCATCTCGGCAATTATTAAATTACTGCTTAATAAAAGGGTTTTACAGCCTTAAGGAGACCAGTAGTACAGTGGTCATTATGAAGCCTTCCTTCTTGCTGTGCAAATATCTGATGTCTCCTGAATATTTATCATAATATTATTGACAAATCATAATATAACTTCATAATCATAATATTATGAAATGCTCACTTCAGAATTTTTGTTTTTCAACCCAAAAAAGTAAAATGATTCAAGCCCAATTTGTTTTCATTTGGTTAAAGTCTGCCATCTATTTCTTTATTATTGTATTACATAACCTACTTCCAACAATGCTTTGGAGCTCTCACTGTGCGACGACAGTTTTAATTTTTGACTCTGCTAAATTCTTACTCAAACGACCGTTTACAGGAATAAAGGAATACTCTGCAGATTTAAAAAAAAATCAAGCACACAACTTCGTCAGGTTTTAAAAAGAGATAAAAATCCACTCTTTCGTGGAGGGAGGCTTTCCTTCTCTGTCTCCTTTTATGCTTGTTGTCTTTTTTAAACTCATAACCTCACCAGCATATTATAAAATACATAGCTTCCCTAACATAAATATGTGTTTGCAAAATCACTTGTTTAAAATGACACAAACACTCACACACAAGACACAAATGGAGACACATATTGCACCCCCTGAAGCTATGTGGGACATGACCTAATTACTAAAAGAGGAAATATGATTTAAAGCCTGATTGTATTTTTCTGTTCTTACATAAGTAAAAACCCTACTTTCTTATAGTTTGTGCATATTTTTTTTTGCACTATACTGTATTGTGCGTGTATGTTTGTATGTAGAATGGTGTCTATGGACATTTGTGACCTTCTGATATGTTAGGATGGTTAAGCATGTCATTCGTTGGTTGATCATGATCAATATCTCCAGCATAAGAATGCCCTGGGCACTATTCTGTTGACTGGATAGTGTTGACCCAGATGCACCCAATCACACTTAGACACGCACATGACTTAGCTGTCACATGTACGCCATTGTCTTTCTCATCTGTTTTTCCTCTGTGTGTCATTTTATTCGAGGATATATCTTTTCATCTTTTACAGCTTGTCCAC
>JAUZTA010000014.1:3218279-3228437 GCA_034780835.1 Ctenochaetus striatus | reverse complement strand
TGTTGATTTTAGAGTGAGATGTCCCAGAGCCCCTCGAACTCAAACTAGCCAGGGACATAAGTTTGAGCGACTGACTCCTTAAAGTAGACATGAGAATTGCACCATCGACACTGCATCTGTGGAGCATCTCAATGATTTTTTAAGTTTATTGGTTCTGTTGGACATCTCACTTTAAGATTATACTGTCAAAATACTTCAGATCTCTACCTTATTGCATGGAAACCCTCCAATAAACCTCTGCTGTCCCTGGCTGGTGTTTGCTGAGCCTCTGCAGCCGTTGCTATGGTCACTGAAAGGCCAGAGGTAGGCGTGACCAACGCCACAACCCCGCACGGCAGCAGGGACGCTGCTGCTGTGAGGACCAGGTTCTGCTGCCAGCACATAGGAACCACACGTGAGGGGCTGCAGGCTGGGGATGAGGTTGCAGATGGTGCTGTGGCTGTGAGCCCAGTGGACGAGTTTACACAGATCGTCAGAGGTGGTCTGAACCAGGTTGGACATGACACACACCTAGAGCAGAGAAAGAGGGGGGAGGTGTTTAGACCTGCAGTTATTGATGGTTTTGCATCTTGCAATTGTTTAGGCAGTCAAAATCACTTGAATCACTTCATCAAAATTTACTGTTTTGATGCCTTTTCTTGTCTCCCAGCCATCATGGACTTGAACTCAAATTGGCCTGGTTTTGAGTCCTGGAAGTCCAAACTCCTCTGTCAGATTACCAGACTAATATTTGGGTAAGACTTTACTCAAATAAACATGCCCTTTTTAGAAAGATTAACAATCCAAAACTCAAAGGGATTCAGTTTCATCTCATGTATGACAGAGAAAAATATTGAAATCTCTTTTATGAGAGGCCAATATCAGCAAATGTTGTGAGTTTGCTTACAGAGTGACTTTTCCAGTTTAGATAGTGTATTGCTCTAATAGCTGTCCACCACTTAATTTCTTGCATTTCAACCATTTTAATGCACCAATTTATGCCTTTCATGGATGAATTTACCATAGAATTTTTTTTTATGTAAATGAAAACAAAAACCAGACACCTGGTGACGATGAGCATTGGAAATGTAATGAAATACATTGCAGAAAGGCACTAAGGCTCTCTGTAATACTTCAAATATTTGCTCTCCTGTAGATCAGCTTTTCTCATTTGATGTTATCCCTGTTGAATAAACACACATGTTGACATTATGTACTCCTCTGTACTCCTTTGTGTCATTTGTTTGAGGAAGGGACCTCTTTACCTGTGCATGAGGCACATTCAAGTTCAAGGTATTAAAGTAGAATCACTAACCATTCACGGACACATCTCACATATCTGTATTTTGGAATGATTTTTTGAAACTATGTAAATCTTAACTAGGTTACTAAAACATGTTTTTAAAAAAAACAAGACTACAACACATTTTGGTCATAACTGCTTATAACATCAATCAAATTTACTGGAGAATTACTCTTTTTTTATTTTACGTCTATCAACTGTTCTGGAAAACAAAACACCTTAGACTTCATAGTTTCAATTCTAAACTAAAAGACATGCGATAGAAATCACAAGATATCATAACATTAAAATAAATCACATCGATGCTAAACCAGTGCTAAACCTGTTTTATTCCTGAGCTTAATAGCTGAGCTTTGGAGTTACTCGGTGGCTCTCATCACATATCAACATTAACTTTGTTTTGAAACTCTTTGATAAAAAAGTACCCTGATATTTTCCTCCTTCTTTTCATTTCTGCCTTCACAGTGAAGGTTATTAACCTTGAACAGTTGCTTCATCTTCTCAACGTTTTAATGGCAGTTTTCAATCATTGCTTCAATCATACATACTGGCACTACCTACCATTTTTCTATTTTTTTTTTTGCTATTTTCATGGTTTTATGAGGGTGGTGGGGGGATGAGGGTGTCTCTTGTGTCTTCTGTGTCCAAACACCTTTTTGATCAGGCTGAACTGGCAACATTCATATCTGTCTGCAGGTAAAATCAAGATTTATCAGGTGTGAGAACAAAGTTCCCACAGCACATGACATTATCTCATGTTTACCTTTATTCCAGGCACGTTTCACATCATGACATCGTCCTCATCTATGTGTCCCTCGCATCACAAAGAGGCGATAATTAATCTTGTAATAAAGTGTGGATTGTTTGATTACATATAATAAATACCATATAACGTGCATTTATTCTTTTAAATGATCATATTCTTTGTCTGGAGGGTTAAAAATTGCCAGAATCCAATACTGCCAGCAGCTGGACAGGAGGAAGAACTGTGGTCTCCTCCCACTGTCTGATGTAATACTGACCTCTGGTGGCCGGAGTACATTAAAGCAGAACAAAAGGAACCCATACTAACGTTATTATATTATTTACAATCCACCTATATTGAACAAATCAAGGACTCAATGAGAAGAAAAATATCAGTTTTTATAATGTTTATTTTACTTATATACATTTAAATATAGCCTATAGTATGTTTTATAATATTAAGCTGCATTAGGATCAGAATTTCCTTCCAGTGAGGAAACCTGATGCAGTTCCTTCTGAGTGCCCTTTCAAAGGGGAGAAAGTGTAATGCAGTGACCCCAGTTGTGTTCTACCAGTGAATCAGGTGCACTAAAATGAAGGAAAGGTGATGCACTATTTTATGGGCTGCTGAATAAATGCAACGAAGTGCCCTTTAGGGGGACTTTCCAAAGTAGATTTGCTGTGTTAAAACACCCATCTGTTGGCCACTGCTGCCTCTAAATGTTTTATTATCCCCTATGCGTTTTTATTGTCAATGTGTTGCACAGCAGTTATACTTTAAACCTGGGTAATTGACATAAAACCCCAAATAACTTTCAGCATATTTTTTAAATAAACAAGTTATAGTGAAATATATCGTATAATAATTAACATTATGGTAGTGATGTAATAGTGTTATAATTTCGAGGTGAAGTCAAAGTGCAATCGATGACGTGTCGGAGGACCGCAGACCAGGCCGATGCATTTAATTTAAAGCATGCATCATAAGAAATGCATGTGTTTACTGTAGTTCATCTCAGACGAAGACGAAGGCTTTAAAAAAACAAGTTGTGTTTTTTTTTCCATGTATGAATTCAGTGACTTGACTGAACTTGCCCCTGGCTCCACCCTCCGTTAGTCAGCCAGTCTACTACGTGTTGAAACGGGTGCCCTTAACTTACAAGCATCTCAGGGAGAGGAAGAGGGGAAAAAAAGGACTCTAACCGGCTGCTTTCTGGAGCAGAAGAGACAGTCACACGGCCGACGCAAGTTCGTCAACTTCAAACTCACGACCGGCATCTTTCCTTGGAGAGAAAACAACCCATATATGCCACTTTCCTCTGCCTTTTCCTTCTTGGATTAAGTTCTTCATGGAAACAAATGATATTTGAACCCGCAGAGAGGAGCGGAGTCAGGAGGTGGGTGTCGGATAAAAAGCCTGTATGTTTCTGCTCTTGTTCTTTTACGTGCGGATCTCTGCTGCACATTTTGTTTAGTCTTGACAAAAGTGGAAAAAACTTCCCAATTGTTGCTGCCGCTGCCGGAGATCTGCGTGATCTGAACCTCATTTGAGTTTCAGAGAGAGCTTAAAGGTTTAATCCGGAAAGCAAAGCAGGTTCTTGAGGCCACTCTGTACTGAACGACAGGACATACAGTCATACACAGACACGAGTAAAATAAGTGATCAAATCATGGCGTTAAAAGCCAGAGTGTTGTACGACTTCAGCTCTGAAAACCCAGGAGAGATCTCCATAACAGAGAATGAGCTGGTGACCCTGTACAGCGAGGAGGAGCTGGAGGGCTGGTTGGAGGGGGAGAACAGCAGGGGGGAGGCTGGCCTCTTCCCTGCCTCCTATGTAGAGATCATCAAGGACCACATCCCCTCCAACACCAACAACAATGGCTTCTCCATACCAAAATCTAAAGTCCAGACACCCATCCACGCCTCCTACGCATCCCCGTCTCAGAGAGGGCCTGGGGCCGGAAGCGTTGGTAGTGGTGGGGGCAGCTTCCATACCAGCCAAGGCAGTGATGACGACTGGGACGACGAGTGGGACGATAGCTCCCCGGCGACAGACGTACCTCAGGGTTTTGGCAGCACGCCTCCCTTGTACCCGGTGACCTCCTCCTTGCCAGGGCGACGTGAGAGCGCCCAGCATCAGCATCAGGCCAAGAGCTCAGCAACAGTGGGGAGGAACCTCAACAGGTTCTCCACCTTCGTCAAGTCCGGAGGAGAAGCCTTCCTCCTTGGGGAGGCCTCTGCTTTTGTGAAGGACGGGGACAGGATCTGTGTGGTGATGGGAAAGCATGGGCCAGAGTGGCAGGAGGACCCGTACCCCTTCACATGCACCATCGATGACCCCACCAAGCAGACCAAGTTCAAAGGCATGAAGAGCTACATGTCCTACGGCCTGACCCCAACGCACACCAATACACAAGTCAACCGCAGGTACGGGCTTTCTTCCTCTCTTTCTTCTTCCCCCTCTTCCATCTGTGGGGTTTCCAAACAGGGCTTTTTTCTTCACCGGATCCCCCAACCCCTGTACACTTAAAATAAATGTTTCAGCGGCTTTTCCTGTCGCCACAATTGTTCCCACAAAATGGTAAAAACAGAGCTGACTATGGCCTTTTGCCCTCCTAACTCCCTAGGAATCTCCGCTTTCCTTTCTGAGATTCCCTCTGCACCTTTCACATTGTTTCCTTGTCAGTAGGACTGTCATTTCAAACCAAACACTTACTCCCTTAAATCTCATTTTCCTCTTGGTCCTTCTGGGAAAATGTTTTTTTTAACACTTAACTCATTTTCCCTGCATTTTCCTCACTTTGAAAACTCCCTTGTTTCCTTTCTACAATCCCTCCCCCGAAATCCTCTCACCTGTTCAACCCTCCATTGTCCCCACAGGTATAAACACTTCGACTGGCTGTACGCTCGGCTCGTGGAGCGTTTCCCCGTCATCTCAGTGCCCCACTTGCCAGAGAAACAGGCCACTGGCCGCTTCGAGGAGGACTTCATCTCCAAGCGGAGGAAGGGACTGATCTGGTGGATGAACCACATGACGAGCCATCCCGTGTTGGCACGTTGCGACGTTTTCCAGCATTTCCTGACATGTGGAGCAGATGAGAAGGCCTGGAAACAGGGCAAGAGAAAGGCAGAGAGGGACGAGCTTGTCGGAGCCAATTTCTTTCTAACAATCAGGTACGATGTTGGGTTTGTGTTTCAGAGATTGTGGGTTTGATTATGAGATTAGAACTCAACAGATGTGTACAGCTGTTTTGTTATGCATGGCCTACGCAGCCAGTCATGAAACAAGTAACTGTTGGAGATGGCCGTGGGTTGCTTTGTAATATAGATTATTGTTATTTCTTGCAGATCCAGTGGACTCGTAAAAATGTTCCATTGATCTAAAACACTAGGTTTACTATGAGAAACTTGCAGTTCAAAGACAAGGGATTTTTTTTCTAGCTTAACTGTGAAGGAATCAGTTATAAAAGAGGCAGCATCTCCACCAAAAGAGCAGGAAACTGCCCACAGTGCAATGCTGCTAGAAAAAAATCATGTTTTAATACAGGCCATGTTCCTTACCCTGCTATCTTGAAAAACTATAACCATTGTTCCTTTATTTTTGTTACTTGCTTAATCCATGTCTTTAGCACTTTATTGAATGTATCAAGTTCCAGGCCATTCTCTGGAGATTGTAAAAGGCCTTCTGGGAAACGTACTCAATAAAGGGCTGAAGTAGAAGTAAAAGCAGTGTCAGATTTTGATAAAGAAGATACAACAAAAGCTAAAATGTTAACACTTCCTACAGTGTTACAAACCTGTCAATTTAATGTTGTATAGAGGATTGACACTATATAGCACATTTATTCCCATTAAAAACTACCTTGTGGATCTTAGAAAATTGTATTTTATCTTTATGTCAAAGAGGAATGAATCAAGTTTATGATGCAGGGTTACATAATATTCTGGTGTCCCACTTTATAGCAGTATGAAGTTACAGTGGAACATGTTTGCCCTTTAGCATGAGATTGTTATCAGTTTTCCTTGTTTCATGTGCTGTAAATGAAAGCTTTCCTGACAGGGAGTGCCCGATAGTAAAAATAAGATAAGTTGAACAGAGGACTAATTTGTTCTCATTTCTTTGTGTAATAACAATGATGTAATGCTGGAAGAAAAAGAAATCATGGAGGGATATTTTCAAAATTAAGCCCTGAAAGTCTTAAATGACTGTCTTTTTCTTTCGTTCCCTCAGCACGCCTGTTGTCCCCCTGGATCTTCAGGAAGTGGAAAGCAAGATTGAAGGGTTCAAGACCTTCACCAAGAGAATGGATGAGAACAGCATGATTGTGAATACGACCATTAACGAGTTCGCTCGCAAACAGGCAGCAGGGTTCAAGAAGGAGTACCAGAAGGTGGGACAGTCCTTCAAGCTCTTGGCCCAGGCGTTCGAGCTGGACCAGCAGGCCTACTCAGCGGGCTTAAACAAAGCCATCGGCGAAACGGGCGAGGCCTATGAGGCAATTGGGGAGTATTTTGCAGATCAGCCACGCCAAGACCTGGATCCCATTTCTGATCTGCTGGACCTCTACAGAGGACACTTGGCCAATTTTCCTGACATCATCCATGTGCAGAAAGGTGGGAAACTGTGTGTATGTGTGTGTGTCTTTACCTCAGAAAGATTGTTCAAGATTGTTCCACTCTTTTTTGATGTGGGGTGCAAATACCAAACATGTCCAGCTGTGGCGAGCAGTAAAGTTTGAGAAAGGAGTTACTGATTAAAAAAAATGCATTAAACCCTTCAACTTGCCTGCAAGAAATGAAACAGATGCAGGACCTAGCATACTTGTCTTCACAGGAAGGTCAGAGGTCGGGGGTTAGCTTGAACTGGAGGTGGTAGAGAGTAAGAAGCAAGAACTCTTGCTCAACGATGCCTCTGCAGGGTGGTCAGTTAAATCAAGGGGAGGAGTTGTAACAACATAAGGCCCTTTGCTCTAAGTTCCCATGATACAGGCTTTATGATCTCCTTTGAAACTAAATTTATTTATTTTTACTTGCATCAAAAGGTCTTCCTGTCCGCAGCCTCCCGATCTATTTATCATCTCAATGTAAGAGCAGACAATACTCAGAGTCCTAGATTCTAACTGTTTCAAACATCTGTTTTCATTTACTGAATTGCAGTGTCAATCTGAACTGAAAACTGAAACCCCACTATTGTAACACTGAGTTCTGTGAGAGCCTGTACCCGCTCACTGGAAAACACAAACACACATACACAGTTGCACAGACGTGTACAAAGGGCTTGCAGAAGAGTTAGCTTGTTAGTTCCATGCAGGTTGGGAGGAGGGAGTTGCTCCTGGCACACAAAGTCCTGACGTTTGCCAAAACCTAGAGGCACTGTTTCTATAGTCCGCTGAGCCCTGTTCTCTGGATACAATCACAGCTCTGAACTATGGAAACACAGTCTGAATCCCAATAGTCCTTGTGACTGACGGGATTTCACCTTCTTTCTGATTGACAAATAACACTTTGTTTTATGTCCCTGAAAGAGCCTCTAACATCTAACAACTCTGAAGATTTCTCTTACTTTTGATGTGCTGGGAAATGCTGCTCCTGCTAGAGAAGTTTTGACTGATGAGCCTACGTTTAAATGGATTTCTCTCAGTTCCCATGATCTCATGGTAAATTTGTCCATTTTTTGTATGACATGGGAAAACATACAAAGAGTAACAGATCATGTTGACTCAAACAGGTCAGGGACACTTGTAATAAATAAAATATGATGAAAACTTTACCTAAACAGTTGTACTAAAATGGGATATGTATTTCAATGTCAGAAAATGACTAGACCCATTTTATAGTTTGTTTAGTTTTGTACATTATTATTATTAGTTTTGTACTTGAATCTCATAGAAATATGTTATTTTTCCAGTTAACAGTGGTTTCATTTTGTTGCCTGTCACTAATAATATTAATATGTGTTATAGGGGACGTCTTAACTGAGAGACCCCTAGTGGGAGAAACTACATATTTTCAGTTTAACCCTACAAAACAAGATCTTGGACCCCCACCAAATTCTAGTCATTTAGGCAAATAATTATTTGGCATGTGGTTAAAAAATGTCCAAAAGAATCATTGTAATTTATAAAACTCCTTGCAGATTGCATGACCTTCTTGATTTCAAACCACTTGATAATGATACAAAGGTAGTCCTTGATTCAAAATGTATGAAATGTACCTAGCATGTGGTAGATGATGCTATCAGTCCTAACTGAGAGATAAAAGCACAAAGTGAGTAATCCTTCACTACTGTCACGGGAATTTTCTTTGTCTCATACAACAAATTCCCACCACGTTAAGTCTGCACTACTGTCATAGTTGTGAAATAGCTACCTTAAATGACAGATGGCTGGTTTAGTCACAGTTTCCACAAGCAGAAAATTAGAGGAAGGTGCCTGATTGAGAGAGAGCTGGTGAGAAGTGTTTGCACTAGTGCAAGGTTTTAAGAAATCTGCTCTTTTTTAAAAAAAACTTTTAATCTCTTATTCTGCCTAAGTAAACTAGTGGATGCTATTCTTTAGACAGGGCACACAATGAAAACCTGATTATAGCTGTTTCACACCATCTCTGCAGGGTGTATTCCACAAGTATATATCTGTTTTAGACAGGTTTGAACTTTTCACCGATATGAACCTTATTACAAAAACATGTCTACACTGCAGCACAGTTTGGCTAAAAAAACAGCTGCTTGGCTCTTACGGTGGATAGATAAGTGACCTAAATGTCCCAGTACTGTATCATCCCAGTCTGATGGTTCTGCATGTGAGGTCCAAAGACTACATCTGATTTGAATGAGCTGAGATTCCTGGGCCTCTTGTCCTGTGTTGCCCTGGGACTGCAGGAATGCAAAATGGAGCGGTCTAAGGATTAGTTTCCCCTCCTCCTCTTTTCTTCTCCCTCTTTTTCTCCTTCTTCCTGGTGATACAGCAAGTTGAAGAGAAGGGGGGAGGAGGAAGAAGAGGAGGTGAGGGCTGTGTATATGTTTGTGTGCGTATGTCAGAGGGTGTACAGATAGTTACAGAGCTGAACAACTTTCCCACCAGCCAACAGTACAAAAGTTCAGATTACAGCTTCGTAATCGCCTTGGCGGCAAGCAGAGCAAAGTCCTTGTTATTTCAGTTTGTTCGCCTTCTTTTGCAGGTATGTGTGTCAAGGAGGTTAGCGAGACTGCCATGTAAGAGCTTTACTTTGAGTTCCTCTTCATCCATTTTTACATGGGTTATGTCTCTCCAAAACTCCCATCCCCCAAAAAGTTTAGTCACACTAGACACTGACTCACAACTGAGTGTTGGATGACTTCAAGACAACAAGCAAAAAAAACCAACTATGCAATAACCAGTTAACACTAGCTTGCCCGAGGTCATACTTACATGCTAGTTGCAACCCAACAAACTTCGCTAACTCAATGTAGCCAAAGTTTAAAAGTGAAACTTGTCACCCCTTGTTTATTCTAAGAGTACTGACCACAACAGTTGTTTTATTTGGAATCTTTTATCACTTGAAATTGTAGTAGCTTTTGTTAATTACCATTTTGTGTGTTTCTGAGACCCTTACCCATCCACAGCCTTGTCTCATGTAATCCTTTCGAATTCTTTGCGAAAAATTCTCCAGAGAAATCCCCTCCATTCCTGTTGCCCGACACTTGTTTTGTTGATGGTGTTCATTAAAGACACGGTTTGACATATTGGTTTTCATGTCGGAGAGTTAGCCTAGCTTAGCATAAAGACTGGAGGCAGGGGAGAATGGCTTTGTATTTGTTAAAATTCATTGTCTACTCAAAAATGTGTGGGTTTTTTTCTTATTTTAGTCACATTTTGGTGCATAGTACAGTTTAAGCTTCAATATGAATTTCAAACATGGTACCTGCAACAAAATTTTTCCAGTGACAAGACAGCTAGCCATCTTGAATGCGAACAGCTCTCCTTATTGGTCAACTTTATGCAACAGTGAAAATGGCGGAGCACGAGATTTGTGATTCTTTACAGACAGATTTTCTTATAGGGGAAGAAAAAGTAGAAGTGCTTATATATTAGCCACTTTTCAGAACTTTTGCTTTACTTTTTATATTGAAATACAGTGTATAAAAATAAATAAA
>JAUZTA010000014.1:3157200-3167365 GCA_034780835.1 Ctenochaetus striatus | reverse complement strand
ATGATTTTAGAGCCAGTAAAATTTCAGGGTTGCAGCATGGAAGCCGCAAACTCTCCAAAAGGGTCAACTTTTCAGGAAGTCAGTCTGGAAAAACCGAGATCGGGTTTTCAGAATTTTTTTCGACGGGCTTTTCCATTTGCGTAAGGTCACCTTTCAGTGCAAACACAAACGCGGAGACAGAAAAACGGCATCTAAACTGGAGTAAATATCCCCCCCCCTAGTGGATCCTTATCTTAACTTGGCTGGCAGAGTCGCACACACAGTCGCAGATTAAATATTGTAACTTTAGGAAGGTAAAGCCACTGTAATCTTTTAACCCAGTTAGGAGGAAAACAGCAGGCAGGGAGATCACAGAGTGCAGAAGACGAGCTGGCACTGGACTGGCTTACACTGGCCAGACGCCAAGCGCTGTGGTGTACAAGAGAGTGTGTGTGGTTGTGTGTGTGTCACTCAAACCATCATTTGTTTATGTGTGACCTGTGTGTGTGTGTGTGTGAGTGTGTGTGAGTGTGTGTCTTTGGATTATACGGGCATGGGGCAAGGCGCCGTGGTGGACAAGGGTGTGTTTGTGTGTGTGTAAGATGTTGGCTCAGGCAGACACTCCTCTGTTGGCGCTGTGATGACAAACAAAAAGTCTGCTGGATTCCTGCAGGGTTTTGCTTTCTGGCACAGTGTATGTGCATACGTCGATGTGTGGGGTAAGAGTGTGTGTGTGTGTGTGTGTGTGCAGCTCGGTTTACGCTGGCATGTGGTTCCTAGACAGACAACAGTAGCAGGATAAAGATGGCTCCAGAGTTAAAGCACGCCTTGGTGGTGACCTGGGATCAGCTAACCAACCACATATCCAATTATCTACACCATTACGCAAAAAAAATCCTCACTGTCTCGAGTTCATCCATCTGTTGGCCTATTTCTTTTTTCCTTTTTCCTTATGCAGCAGCCCACATGCTTAAAAAATAAAATACATTCAGGAAACCACTTTTGAAAGCTGATTTGTTACATTTTTTTTTTTTTTTTTTTTTACAAGCAAAATAAGTCTGAGGGAAAGTGGATTTCACAAGGACGGACCTGCATATGTCAACAGTTCAAAGCCCAAACAGTAAACAGCAGAGGCGTAATATTATGTGATTAAGTATAATTACTTTCACAGACACGTCTAAGTCTCCGCTTTGCGTGATCGTGTTGCTCAAACATATATTTTCACAACATGCAGATGTGGCAAAAAACATTCCCAGGGAGTGAGTGGGTGAGGGTTGTATTGCAGTTTAATAGCAGATATTTGGAGTCATGTTTTTTTTTTTATTTGGATAGAGTGACTTTTAACATTGACAGCAGGGTTCATGGATGTTATGGATGACTACTTAATGTACAAAAAAATCATTTTAAACCACACAGAATGCACACTTTTGCACGTCAAAATCAACAAAAACTTTTATTATTTCAGCTTTTCCAGCTTTTCCAGCATCTTTGATGTGTGGAGTCTAAGTGGAGTAAATTTGGATTTGATTAGAAACAAAAGCAATATAAGGATGTTACTTTTGGCAACAGGGAGTCAGTTCATTCAAGGAACAGTTGTAGTTTTGCACTCACACCCTCTGAAGGGTTGGGTAAAATGACGACATGCACTGTGAGTATGAGACCATATGAATTTGTCCGCACTTGCTTGTTTGTGATCCCTTAAATTTCTGTGGGTGTTTTAGGTCAGCGCTTTCCAGAGAGATTGAAAGATAAATCTGAGGGCTTATGAGATGATAAATGAGACAGGATTGAACCGAAAACGTACTCTGCTGCACAACAAAAGGTCTGTTTTTCAGACTTTTCCATGATTATTGTGATTTTCTCATAAAAAAACTGGATAGTTTTAACCCTTCAGGCTTCCAAAACTATTCAAGTAACTCATAGGGACATACTCTCCGAACAAGTACGCTTTTGTTTTCTGCTAATCAGTGTGAAACTGCCTTATCAATGTTCAAAAGTCATTATCATTTTATGAGACAAGGGGAAATATAAAATGCAGTTTGTTGTTCTCCTACACTGCCATTTAAATTATTGTATAAATAATTAACAAGTAAATGAAAATAACACTGTTTTCAACGTTCAAGTGCAAAGGATAAGTTGCAAAGTCTAACAACTGGAGGATTTAAGCTCCTTTTTAAGTCTGGTGGTGTGTCAGCGGATACTTCTTATGTAAATAATGTTTTGTGTCCATGTGAATGGAATAGTCTCAGGTATTACGAACAGGTGTATGATTTTTCTGTAGATTCAGGAAATGTTTTACACCATAATGTATTATTGATATGTCCTGTACTGACACATGACATGACATTGGAATTTAATCCATATTCGACTCCTAACCTCCTCTTTGTTTTCTTTCTCCAGGTCATCATGCCTCCCACAACCCCCTATGCCGGAAAGTTCAACTCTTACAGCAACAACAACAACCATCCTCAGCCTCACAGTCCGTACCGCAGCGGCACTGCCCCAAAGCCGGCCAAGGAGAATGTCTACAACGGTGCCTACTCTTCCGCGGAAAACCCGTACGACATTCCCCAGCCGCACAGCTCCTACCGCAGCTCCTCCGTTTCCTCTTCCACCACTAAGGAGCGCCATTACAGCAGCAGCTGTCAGGTGTCAGAGAACCCGTACTCACCGCAGCCACACAGCCCCCGACAGCACAGCACTTCCTGTCCTGGACGCGCCTACCGCCACAGCAGCAGCGGCAGTGAGCACTCGTGCCGCAACAATTCCGTAACAGCGAAAGGTCGACACTACGGACACGGCATCACCGCCAGCTATGGGGAGATGTGTTACCATGACAACAGTTTGGTTTCAGCATCCCTCGAGGCGCTGATCCAGCACCTGGTGCCCACAGTCGACTACTATCCAGATGTAAGAACCAGTGAACTTCTCCAGATGTTTTCGTTTTTTTTTGTGTGCCTGTTATTCTTTCTCGTTATCTGTCGTTTTTCTGAGAGCTGTTTTGTTTGCTCGTCATTAGAGGTCGTATGTGTTCACCTTCCTGCTGAGTTCACGCCTCTTCCTGCACCCTTATGAGCTCATGACGAGGGTTTGTCACCTGTGTGTGGAGCAGCAGCGGTCAGGAGACGCCCTGCTGGATAAGGTGGGCGGATTACACACAGATTCAGACACACACACACACACACACACACACACACACACAAGTGTAATTATTTCTCTACATTTCGTTCTCTCTCCCACACAGACTCACACCCACGCTAACACTGTTACACTCAATGACCCACAGAGACACACAAAAACCTCTTTAATTCTTTTTTGGAAGAAAATATGTATTGACTATTTGATAAGCAAAGAAATTCCAGACAAGACCTAGAGAGTTCAAATTTAGACGAGGTAAATATAAACAAAAGAAAAACAATTATTTCAACAATAGAGACACCAAAAAGAAAGCAAACAACAAAAATATGTCTCAGAAAGTGAGACCACAGTGGCTCCTTTTGTGTTGTTTGAGGCAAATAAGCTTATGAGGTTTAATTTTTTCTCAATAAATCACATCTATGGAGGCTATCAGACATGTAAATAACACTTGACATACCTTACGATGTCTTTTAGATCCGTTTCCGTGAGGTGGCGCCTAAGCTGGTGCAGCTGCTCACTGAGTGGACGGAGACGTTCCCGTATGACTTCAGGGACGAGAGGATGATGAGGTGCCTCAAGGAAATGACGCACCACGTGGCTCGAGGGGACGAGGTTAGCACTGTCCTTTTGTATATGTTAGCCTACTGACATTAGCACTTAGCTTACCATGCCTTGGCCTCACAGATCTGCTGGCACGGCTGTAGACTTTTAATCCTGTTGTATGTTTGTTGCTGCATTCTGAACAAATCTGGACGTGAATCTATACTTTGAGCCGGTTAATGAATGAAATCTGACTGAGGCCACTTCAACTACGATTGTACTCGTAAAAACTCTATACATTCATGATGTTGTGTTTCCTCTGGTCTTGGTCAAGTGGGAGTTTCATGTTTTGAGTGTTCTGTTCGATGATTTGTGTTATGTTTGTGCCATGTTGTAGTACTCCTGGCGAGCCATGCAGCAGATGACTCAGCGGCTGATCAAGCGCCTCTCTGCCCTCGGCCAGTATGAGGAGGCCGTCGCTGCGCTCAACGCCGTGGCGATGGAGAGGCCCGCTTCTTTGAAAAGCAAACAGGCCTCGGGTCAGCGAAGTGACGTAATGAGCATGTGTGATGACCCCTTTGTTATCGCACAGCAGCTCACGCACATTGAGCTGGTAAGAAGTCAGATGATTTGAGATTTTGGACTCTTATTTGAGTAGAAATGTGTTAGTCTCCCTGTGTTGTTGTTTTTGTAATGAAACGTAATTTTGTAATTTTCACAGTCACTTTTATGCTTTGATGTGTGATTACTACTTTACAGGCTTGTTTTTTTTAACTCATCTTCATTTAGATCATTACTTTAGTGGTTTAAAATTGTGTAAAAAGCGCTTTTTTATATGTCCCATATGTTCACTTATTGCTTTTTTGTTTTACAATTGTTATTTCTTTTTTCATTGGTTAGCCACAAAATTTTGTGGGGTGGTGCTTGTTTAAACTTTGTTAATACTGTCATTTTACATGAAGGTAAATTAAGTTCAGTTAAATTAGTTTCTTGCTATTTTTTCCTGGTAGACCTACTCTTTAAACCATCTTCGAGCTTATGTTTAAGTAGCTGTCTTTTTAAAAGATATAGCTCTTCTTCCACACTAGACACACTGAGTGGATGGTTTGGTTTGGTCCCAAGTCTTTTGTTTTTAAATCATCTCCCTTTTCTTGTTCTCAATCTTTTACATCTTCACCTTTTTTTTATTCATATTTTCTTTTTGATCCTCTCCCTCTTCTATGTTACTGATTGTTTTTTCTGTCTGTTCTCTGCCTTCAGGACAGACTGAGTTTTATTGGACCTGAGGAGTTCATCCAGACATTTGCTATGAAGGATCCTCTGGAGAACCACAAGGTACGTCTAACTTTTAAAGGATTTGTAAATTTCAAAAAGGCTTCCAACCACAAGAATCAGTGGGTCATTTCACATAATGATTTGTATAAGCCCAACTCATTCCAGTCAGAATTAGCAGATTGGTAAATCTAACAGCTACAGCTTGCTGCACAAGTTTTTTTCACATTAACCAAGCTAACGATTACAGCAACACGACCTGTTTATTAGTATCAGCATCAAAGGAATTATATATATATATATAGAAAAGCCACAGATTTTAATCATTTACAAGTAATTTCTTATTATTTTAATATTGAGAGTTTTTGTTTTGGGTTTGCTTTGAGTTTAATTTGCGGTCTGCGTTAGTTCAAGTTAATTTGCTGTAGAAGCCACATGAAAGATTTTACTGACAGATTTGGGGGAATTAACGCAGCTTTTTGTTTTTTAATTTGGGTTTTTGAAAATACATCAAACGCAGCAGTGAAAGAGCCATTTCTACGTACGTCTAAGTGTATCTAAAGGGCTCTCTCTCTCTCTCCTGAGTGGCTCTGTGAGTCAGCTGAAGGGTCGTTTTCAATCAGCGCTGCTGAGACCAGGCTTTCAGCCGCTGTTGGTGACTGTGCTGAATCTCAGCCCTCACCGGTGCTGTGCCACTTATATAAGATCCACTTTGTGTAAAAGAGTGGTTGAGTCAGCATTAAGGGGTCCTGAAGTGTAGAGGGGAAGTTTGGAGTGGAGTGGGCTGCCAGTGTTGTGTAAGCATTTAATAGAGCCATGAATCTGCGAGATTACATCATCACGGCCAAGTCAAAGTTATTTATACGGGGCTTTTATAGTGTTTATTTATATGAAAGTGCCTCTGGCAAACAAGTTCACCACTTAGTGTCTCGCAGGAAGCCGAAAGCAGATGTAAATGAGATGGAAATAACAACAGACACGTCACAAACTCTGTAGGCCAGCAGGTGGTGTAGGTGTGAAGTCTGTCAGGATCCATTGCAAAGGAAATAACAGAGTAGCAGCTGTCTGTTTGCCTTTTTTATACAATGATTTATTTGGTTCTCTTGAGAAAAAATGTAATGCAGAATTTAATGTGGCTTAGAGAGTAAAAATTTATCAGGTCTTATTAACTGAAATGTGTCCAAAATAGCAAAAGATACATTTATAGCAACAAAGAGGTTCACTACATGCTAAAACTATGAAAACACTTTGTGAAACCTGGTATAAAATAAGTGATTAAAACTATAAAATGTGTCTCTTTTTTCCTGTGGACTTGCATGTGTTTTAACGCTGTCCTCTCCCTCTTTTTTTGTTTGTCAGGGTTTTTTCCGAAAGCGTAAAACCAGCAACCTGGAGGCCTACGTCAGCTGGTTCAACAGACTGAGTTACCTGGTGGCCACTGAGATCTGTACGGTACGTTGTGCTAAAGGAATGTGTTCGAAAAAGGGCTTCATACACACCACCGCACTTTTTGGTCACTGGTATTTTTCAGTATCATTTTTCGTCTATGCTTCGCTCTAAAACAAGCAGTTCCAGTTGGCTGTTTAGGGTTCGATATGAATAATTTTAGACTAAGAAACAACTTTGCAGTGCTGAACAAAACATCTGTGAAAAACATCTCAAACTTCTCCTGCATCATAAACAGTATCGGGTTTCCACTTATGTACTCATTATGCTCCAAAAACATATATTTACAGAAGTAATAAAGGTTAAAATTATACATATGTATTTCATTTCTGAGGAGTCTTTGATTCACTCCCTGCTGTGTTGTCTCATCGCAGCCAGTGAAGAAGAAACACAGAGCGCGGATCATAGAGTTCTTCATCGACGTGGCACAGGAGTGTTTCAACATCGGCAACTTCAACTCCCTCATGGCCATCATCAGTGAGTGTTGGACAGAAAAAAAAAAGCCACTTTTCAGTCACCAACAATTAACAGCAGCCCACACACTGTTTGAATGACAGGTGATTTCTGGAGAATGCGGTGCAGAGTCACCATGCTGCTTAAACCCGTGTCAGCACACATTAAGAAAGTAGAAATCCTGCAGCATCTCACACAGACCGAGCACTGAGGGAGATGCTTGGTATTTCTGAGATGGTTTTAATGGCTTCCACTTAAATCAGTGGTTAACACTATTATTAAATTCACAAACCCCTGTGTCACAGCTTGTTTTTCGAGCAGGAAGCACAGTTAAATTCTAGTTTTCGTTCTTTCTTTGTGTTAGCAAATCAATCAAATTCAGTAAAGTCAACAAATAAGAGTGCCAGCTGGAGATAAGTTTAATGTTAAACTGTTCGAGGAAGTACAAAGTGAGTTAGTGGGAGGCCTGAAGCTGTCCAGCTGGATAAATTTCTTGGATTTGCCTCTGTAAACACTCTGTGTACTCACACTTTCTCTGTTTTTCAGCTGGGATGAACATGAGTCCCGTTGCCAGACTGAAGAAAACCTGGAGTAAAGTCAACACTGATAAGTTTGAAATCCTGGAGGTGAGAAAACCTGCGCACACATCAGTGTTTGACGTACTCATGAGCACCTCTACATTTATTTATTTGAAGTTGTAATTCATGTGTTTATGTTGGACTAACATCTTTCCTGTTTCGACCTCATTTAGCACCAGATGGACCCGTCCAGCAACTTCAGCAACTATCGCACTGCGCTGCGTGGCGCCACCCAGAGGTCAGAGACTGCACACAGCAGCCAGGAGAAGGTATAGTAACAGACACTAAGGTCTTTCTGAGACTAAATAAAAGATGACCCACATATAAAACATGAATATTAAAGTGTTGTCTCCTTCCTGCAGATTGTGATTCCTTTCTTCAGTCTCCTCATTAAAGACATCTACTTCCTGAATGAGGGCTGTGCCAGCAGGCTGTCGAACGGACACATCAACTTTGAGGTCAGTCCACACTAACAGAGACTTGTTTTGAACAGTCACATTTATTATATGACTCCAGTTGTGCTTTTTACACAATTATGTTTTTAATAATAACAACAACGACAGTTTAATAAGCTTACATAAAAAAGTAATATTAAATCATTCACTGTGAAATTTTTTAACAGCTGCACAGTAATAGTTAATGATTTAGAAAGAGGCTTTCTAGTCTGGTACAGCGACTCCCCCCTGTGGCTAAAGGGAGCATTGCAGTCTCCCTCTTTCCCTTTCATCCTCCCCTTTTGGTACTTTTCCCTGATCTCATGCAGGTGGGTTTTGTTAAAGTCTGTTGTCTCTGTGTCTCGACAGAAACTTTGGGAGCTTGCAAAGCAGGTGAGTGAGTTCCTGGTTTGGCGTCAGGTGATTTGCCCGTTCGACAGAGACAGACGCATCCTCCAGTACCTCGTCACCACACCTGTCTTCACCGAGGACGGTCAGTATGCGCCCTCTCCTGCTTTTATTCAGTGAATTATATTAAATAAATATCATGTGGAAAACAAAGACAACAAAAACAAAGTGAAAAACAAAAACAAAACCTTTATCTCTGCAGAGCTGCATCTAGCCTCGTATGAGAGTGAAGGACCTGAAAATAACATGGAGAAGGACAGTCGTAGGTCTCTTAGGTGGGTACACTCGCACTTGCACACTAGAAATGATCAAACCACCTCAACCTCAACAAATAATGAATAAGGTAAAACAATAACTCTGATTTTTCATGTTGTTTTTGCAGATCTTCCCTCCTGCATCGAGAGAATCGATCTTAAGGGGATGAAAATCTCTTCTACTCTGCAGACTGTAAATAAACGAGGTGTTTTAAAGCTTCAGGTTCCTCCATATTATCTCATGGACATCTCCATGACCGTATGTTAGATCTTGGACAAATACTAATCTTCAGGACAGCAAATGCAGCTGGGCCCATGTTCTTACTGGAAGACAAGAAGAATATCATATGTTACAGTGTGTGGGCTGTGAACTCTAAAGGTTCATAGATGATTCGCCGAATCAGATACTGTAAGAACCCTTGATGGGATTCATCTGGTCTCTGTGGACCCCAGTGCTGCAGTTATTACAACAACCACTCTGCCTTGAAAGCATTCATGAACAAATCGATTTTTTTAACCCACTGATTCCCGAGGAGAGCTTGGCTTACTGATCTAGACCATCATCTTTAACATCAGGATGCCCGAGGCACTTACAGGATCTCTGACTGCTGCAGAACATGTATGGATGCTGTGTATATCTCCATTAGACCTCCATCATGACAGCAACAGCCTCATATTGTGGAAGGACTGACACAATGAAAAAAAAAAAAAAAAAAAAAAGGGCTGATTTTGCCTCTAAATGAGACAAACATGGAGCAGATTGGATATGATGCAAAATGAACACTGCTTCTCTGCTGAGACCAGAGAGAGAGAGGAGATCCGCTCTGAAAGGACGACTGGATTATCATCAATATGTATTATGAGTAACTGCTTTTAGAGGTGGTATCATCTGCATTGTTGTCTTGTTGGGTGCATGATTTTAATGAGAACATCTTGGCAGCAACGGCCCCACATCCAGCCCATTTGCTCTCTGCTTTCTCACACAGCACCAATATCCGGCTCTCTCACAGTCATATGAGCCTTTTTACTTCATTTAAACCTGCCATCAGTGCATCACTTTCATCAGTCATGCTATAGGTTCCTAACATTTTGTGATGTGTGCACTTCAGCTGTGTATTAACAATGCAAATTTGTGCTAATCATGTGAGTGAAATCAAATGCACTTCAGTGGGCTCTTGTGAATTGTATTATAGGATTAGGCGACTCCTATGTTAAGGCCTCTTTATATACAGTATTATGTTGTATTTTGTATCAGAAGGTGAAAAAAAAAAAAAAGTTTTTTCTCTCTATGTACTTCCTCTGAAGTTTTACCGTGAGCTTGTTGCTGGTTGGCTGGCTCTGCCTTGGTAAGCTATTTTGTTAAAACAACACCAGTTTGTGTATAACAAGAAGTGTTTTTAGTGTGAATGAGGCACAAACTGATGTATGTGTATGTGCAGCTTGATTAAATACAAGCAGGATCCTCATCCTCCTCTTCATCTCATTCGTGATGATGTGAGCATCATGTGATCCTTTAAAATCTGCCTATGAGTGAACGTGATGTTATTTTTGTGTGTGTGTGTGTGTAAAGAAAAGCTCATGTCATGTTTCATTTTAAGTGTTTTCTCATGTATCCTTTTATTTTTACTCTTTTTTTGTGTATCTTTTGTGTTACTGGTCAGGG
>JAUZTA010000014.1:3047816-3061826 GCA_034780835.1 Ctenochaetus striatus | reverse complement strand
TAAATATTATTTAAACTAAATTAATATTTGGAAGAAAGTGTAAATTAAACACATTATCACAGTTTATTTATCTTTTGTTAGAATAATTATTTATTTTAAGAATATTGAATCAAATAAAATGCTTTTTTTTTATCTTAGCTAGTTTAATATAATCCATGTAATCTAGTTCCATACATATATTAATTTAAATTTATTGATGTCATTTTGCATTCACTGACACAGATTGGTCACCTGCTGTCAGCCAATTACGGTAGATTTAATCAGTTCATAGCAACAGAGTCAACTCTGCTTCTCCTGCAAGGAGTTCTGGACGAAGGATCCAACACTGCTGTGAGATAATGTACAAGAAATACAAACACAATCCATCACCCTGCACTGTGCACAACTGTGCACACACTGTACCTCATCCCTCACTGTAACCTGCTCTGTTATTACTGCAAGACCAGACCATTTGGCAGATCAGCTCTCAGCAGACTGACCACATGCACGTAACATTGCACACACACACACACACACACACACGTACACACAGGAGGGCGTGACCAGAGTAAAAAGGGAATAAAGGGATCTAGGTCAGAGATGTGACTCATCGCCTCCTTGCTCCATCCTCCCCTTCCCCTCCTTCCTCCCACCCCCACCCTCATCATCCTTCCTCCATTCCCTCACTTCTTTCCTCCCTTCCAACGTCCCCATTCATTCATGCTGCTCCTCCCCTTCTATCAGGAAAATCCTCATTCATAAAGTGGAAGGAGGCAGGGCAGCTAGCGCTGGTGGATGCAATTGGTGGGCTCGTTGGCTCAGCATCAGCCAATGGGAAATGCTGACTATGATGTCACCAGTCATGAGGCTTTGAGTGCACTAAGTATGTAGAATAAAACAGAACAGAACATCAGGTTTTCCCCGTGTTTTGGTTCCAGTCAGCTTCTACACAAAATAGACTGGAGGTGGTACCATGAAATTTTGAGACGTTTTGGTAAAATATAACATTTTTAATCACACATAAAGAAGGTGATTTCTGTCATTAACTGCTCCTCAAGGACCTAATGTTCTCCTTCAACTTGGCTACTAAATAGTGTCGCATTGCATCCCAACCCGGAAGAGAACAAACATATACAGACATGCAGTGATATGTAGGCTGGAGCTCTGCAAGTTGGAGACTTATTCTGCGTTGGTGGAGGCTCTTGCTATGCCAAGAGCCCTCTGGTTTAACATTTTGTTTTTGCACTGCTGAAAATAAAGGAAATTGTAACTTACACCCCCTCTACTTTTAGCTCTACATGTCATGTCAGACAGAATGTTACATTAATGTAAATACAGCTAAGATGCAGAATTACAAGCATTTTATTTGTTGTTTTCTGTCGCCAGGAAGCCTGTATGTACCTGTTAAAAAACTACAACTGGTGTTTAGACCCTCCATTGCAAGACCTTGAGTACAAATGGCTGCCAGTGTCTCGTCCTGCCAAGCTCCCCACCGTCTCCTTCACCCAACTGGATCAGACCAGATGCGACAAGAACAACACCTGCTAGGAAGGCACAGTATGTTTAGCTGTATACCAGCTGGTATATTAGAGGGGGAAAATAAAGCATTAAAAACTGCAGCTTTGAGCCAAATATCCATGTCTAGAATGTGCAGAAAAAGGCAGAAAATACACGAACACACACACACACAGAGGGAAGCCGACAAACTGTAAGGCTTTCCCCCCGCTGCATATAATAGAGTAATCGTCCTGGGGAAAGCCTGTGTTTCTCTGTGTGTGTTCCTCTGCCAGACATCTGCAGCTTTACTTGATGAAGCTGCAACACATGACAGAATAAATGACTCATTATTGCAACGTTGAATCCGACAAAGCCAGACAACACTTTTAGATCTATTTTTTTTTTTAATGAGCCATTTATTTCAGTTTGTAAAGGTTCACCGTGGAACTCCTTCACTCATTGACGTGACATTGCATTGAGGTGAAATGAGATAACCATCCTTTGTTTCCAATTTGTAAGAAAGTGTTTGTTTTAATCTGTTTGCTGTCAGCAGCTTTTATGTGACACAAACTGCATTACTTTCCCCTCACCACACTATCAATATTCAAACATCATAAAATCCAGGGAAAGACACGTGCACACACATGAGTGAGCCCTCAGATTCCATCACTGCAAACCTGTCCCCCCCCCACCACCTCCCCTCTCCACCGCCTCACAACCACCACTGCTTAGCAACAGTTCGTCATACCGACACTGACTTGCTTCCTTTTAGTATGCAAGTCTCACACGCACACACACTAACCTGGTTATTTTTTGAAAGCAGTTGGCAGTGATGCGCACACCAGCTGAATCACATGTAAATTATGCCAGAGGATGCTTCAGAGTGCACAACTAAATTTTTAAATAACCTGAGCAATATGAATGCTTTTAGCACATGAATCATAACTAGATAAATTCTGTGTTTGCTATATATTGATAAATAAAATTGTTTTACTGTCTTTATTTATTGATACCAATCAAGTTTAGTGCACATTATTTATATGGTATGACATATTGTGTATGTTTGCATGTGTATTTCGTTCATTTCAGTGTTGTGTTGTTTTTAAATGTTATTTCATGTTCTCTTATGCGTCCAACTGATAGACTGTTTATGGAAGTGGAGTAAGTGTTCAGGTCTGAGATGTGACACTGGTGCAAAAGTGCCTTATACCCGCATTGTTTCAAATGGCCAGCAGGGGAGGGCTCCATTACCTGCAAAAATAAGTAAGAAGGTGTCTAAGTCTAAGAAATTTGTATGTAAGTCACTTAACTTATTGCTTCTATACCCAGTCTCTGAGTAAGTTTACAGCTTAGTTGCTAGTTTTAAGTCTCCTTCAATAAATAAGGAAGTCAATTTTTCAAACTATGGCACCCTTTATAGAGAAATGAACAAAAAAGCAGGGTGTGATTGCCTTATGATTGAGTTGCTACCAAAGGGAGAATCCTCATATTCTCAGTCAGCTCCCCCCCTTGTTCCTTCCCAAGCTCCACCCTCTGATCCAAATACGGTCACCTCAGGCACTGAAAACACTAATATGGCGATGGTCATAATGCCCAATTCAAGGCCCTTAAAACAGTAGTCCAAACACCAATGGATGACATCACGGTGGTCACTTCCACATCTGTTACAGCACAGTCTGTGGTCAAATTTCATGTTTTATTAGTCAAGTGTAAACTATTTTTTGAAACTGTATGACATCTTACGTGGCATTTTGCATTGTACATTTTGAGACCATGTGCTGTATTAAAAAAAACCCTCAGTCATGCAAAATTTATAACTATTTTCTGATTTTTTAATGTTTTACTATATTCTCCTGACATTTTTATCTATTTAAGCTTATAAATTCTCATAAATCACATAACGTTAGAAAGAAAAAAGGGTCTTAAGATGAGCTGCATGCAGCATTTGAGGTTGTTACAAGCCAGCTAAAATTAAATCAACAGTCTTTTGTTGCTTAAAAGATACAAGATTGAAGCTCATTCAAAAATATTGATATCTTACAATTATAAAATAATTTAGTTACAAAACCAAACATTTATGCCATAAGTTTTGTCATATCCCAGCATCAAGAATATGTCAAATCTGAACCAGAACATGCAGAGCTACAGCATGAGAAGCCTAAAGACTGTAACATGTATGAAATGTGAGCTATGCTGCTAATGCTGTCGGCAGTCTGCATAATCAGCTATAGGCATGTGTCTCAGAAAGATGCTTTTGTCCTCCAGAGAGCTGCTCAACAAACCTACTGTGTTCTTCTTACTGCTCTCATTCACACAAACACAACTCCACTCCCACCTACACTCACTGGATTATGCTGCAGACATGCATATTTCTCACTTGTCTCGCTCAGTCGTTGTCTCATTTTCTCTCTCGCAGACACTTGCAGACATACATCACAAAGGATCTTGTAGAAACTGGGGTTCTTGTGAACACAGTAGTATGACTCACTGCTCTCCCTGTACTTGTCCATTAGCTGCTGCTCCTTCTCACAATTTTCGACATGGGAAGGCGACCTCAAGTCTTCTTTTGCACAAGAACATACAGCTCTCCTCTTATTTTAGCTTTTAATGTCAATTGCCTCTTACAGCATTGTTCCCTTATTCTGTTTCACTTCTCTGTTCTGTAGATTAAAACACTGAGGGGACACTGGCAGACTAAACAATTACAGTACCACACTCATGGTTTTGCCTTAATGGCTTATTATTTAACAAATCATATGCACTGTCGTGCATGATCCTTTTAAAACCTTGAGTTTAAACTGACATCTGTATGATGGAAAACGCACGTCTACATTTTGTGTATTGTAAAGAACAGGGTTATATTATTTCAGCTGTTCAGCACAGGGACTTTCAAGGGAGAGTTCAACATTTTAGAAAATAAATTGAGTTGCTTTTTTACAGTTATATAAAAGGGTCAAAACCACTCCTTTATCTTAAACTAAACAGGAAGCTAAAGCCAGCTGACCATTAGCTTAGCATGAAGAGTGGAAACTGGGAAAAACAGTTGGCATAGCTCTGTCTAGAAGTAACAAAATCTACATACATGCACCTGTGTAAAGCTCAGCATCTAATGTGTTATATATAGTTTGCTAATTTGTTTGTCTTTGTTTATTTCAAATTTGGAAATTTGATTAAATTCGTAAAAGTAATAGGAAGTCATTTTTGATAGCCTCGACTGGTGTTCTGGTTGGGAGTGTTGTGGCAATAAAGGAATCAAACCAACAACAACAAAAAAAGAACTCCTTCACGCAAGTTCTTGGAAACCTGCAAATGGACATCTTTCTGCTTACAGTAAAAAAACATGCAGATCGTGTTTCTTTAATTATTGATACCCTGTGACTGCATATTTGATAAATAAGAAACAGACTGAATTTAAACACTTTGTTTGTTGCAAGGAAACTTCCTGAGACCTTTTGGAAACCAGATGAACAATTCAACATTTCCTGAAGCATGTGTGTTGCATTCCAGGGTAATCTGACTGTCTGTGTGGCTCGTTGTGGTCCATCCCGTCACATTTTAAAACATAGTTTAAAAATCAGCTGACCATGGAGCCATAAACAATGCCCTAGTGAATTTGCACTTGTGAATGTAATGTTAATGCAATTCAAGAATGTGATAAGCTAAGGCATATTTTATGTAGATTTACAACAAAATGCATCTCATGAAGAATGAAGTAGAAGCTCAGTGTTTATTAAGTGCACATGGTCCTTCATTTGTCACACAATTCAACAGTTAAAACTAATAATGTGAGAGGTTTGAGACAAATAAGTTAAAGTGAGTTAAAAGTTCAAAAATGCAGCCAAAGTTTTCGGTAAACTGTTTTCCGAGGACAGACGAGTTCCAGTAAGTTTGCCAGATGATGTTTTAAGAAAAGGTAGATCAATGGCTAGAAGAGAAATGTAGAAAAAAAGCACACACCACAGGTGGGGCACTTTTTCATTTAGGATTGTGAGAAGCATAAAAAAGCATGTCAACCACTCACACACTTGTCTAACAGGAGGTAGAACAGTGTATCCAGATGGCAGAACAAAGCCTGAGGTCAGTTTTAATGAGCAGAGCTAATTACCACATGACTGTCCTATCTGTCCACTCCCAGTGGACTGTGGGCCTTTAATAGGGTATACAACAGGAAGTAAGGGCAGGAAGAGCCCCATCCCCTGCCCCTACCACATGCAAACATGCTGGGACACACACATAGTATCACTGTAAACAATGTGTGTTTCATGTGCCCGGTATAGAGAGTGGTAAAAGCTGCAAACACACACATACTAGGTAAATATTATAAATTCACTCTGCTGTAAACTTGTAATAACAAATTTGTTACATTTGTTACATACAGTTGACAGCTGTATCTACTGTTTTCTAACACTATGAATAACTTGAAATATCTGAAATGAATAGATCCTTGATTTTAGACTGATGTATCCAAAATTGGTCACTAAGTATAAGCTGCATTTGTTCTTGTACCAATTATAGTGGGAACTACCACACTAGCGAATTTGAGCTTGAGTGGCTGAGATCAAAATTAAGGTGAACTTGGAACATGGGATGGATTAGAGCAAATGTGAAGGAATAAGGGGTTGTAGGAATTAAAAAAAAAAACAAACAAACTGGCATTGTAACCTCCAGCCAACAGAAATGATTAGGGAAGCAATGTTTTTGTATTGCAAAGAACAGCTTGTTGACCCTCACATTTAAGAACAATCTGTAATTTGTTCAAACATTCCTTTATGAATTCTTGAGAGAAACATATTTTTTAACCAAGAAAGGTTACATTCATGCTGTAATGTTTGTTCATTTTTTACTTTTATAGGAGAAAAGGCTTTTATACTAAACAGTTGAAAGTGCCAGCTCTGAATGCTACTTTTTCTAATGTTATCAGTGACCCAACACACACACACACACACACACACAAATGGTTAGTTAATGATAAACGGCACTAGCATAACGTTAGCATTGCCACAGGTCTTAAGTAAGTTAGTTTGACATGCTAACATTTGCAGCTTATGTTAGTAAACAAAACACAGGAAAGGGATAATTTAATGAGCATCAATTTATTCTTTCTTATGCATAGTTTCCTAGTTTGCTTTTTATTCCAACAAACAGAATGTAAACATGGAGGATGATGGAAAACAATTGTTGGAACTGTTAATATCAATCCCAAAACTGCAGTTCCTTTGTTTTCCCTCTATATCACCTGGTTATCTCATTGATGTCTATCTGGCGATTCCCGCAACAAACCTCCAGCCCATCTACTGACACACACAGACACAAACACACTCAAATAAACACACAAGCAGGTGTCCATCAAGTCCATGTGCAGTACACACACACCTTGCTGCTCACAACTGTGTTTGTCTTTGCTCAGACAAGCAGGCAGAAAAAGCCATTAGTCACTGAGGTGCCATCAACTGCACTGTTTAATTGTCTCGTTTATCTTTCCTGTGCTGTTGAACTCTGGCTGCTGCTTAGATTCACCAGGGATCCTGGTGCAGAGCACTCCAACAAATACATAGGTATATAATCATGTGTTGCTGTAAATAGTCCTATATCTTCTTCTGTGTCTCTGAATAGGATTTGAGAAGTGGTCAGCTAGTTGCCGGATATACACAAACATCAGCTGAGTTTCAGGTCACTCAGCATCATGGAATATTAATGAACTTCCTGTGGCTTGCTGAGGAAGTTGATGGATGTGCAGACACAGGTTACACTTATGTTCTCAGTCAGCAGCACTGAAATCGGGGTCAAAACATCCTCATATGACTTTTATATAAATATATATATTTTTAAAAAAAGAAGCGCTAATTATTTTCTTTTTCTTTTTTTAAATCAGGGAATTTCTCCATGTTATTAAGATTTACAACTGTATTGGCCTAAAACATATCTGATTCAACAGGACCAAGAGTTAATGGCATAAATGCAGCGTGTGAGGAATGCCAATGCATTGAGTTAAATGCCATTGTTGACATGCAAACATGCTTAAAATTAAGATGTTGACATGCTGAGGAGTAGCCAATATAATGTGTTAGCAACTTAGTTAAGCATGTTAAAATTAACCAGTTGGCTCCAAATACAAAGTTCAGCTAAGGCAGATGGGAATGGTATTAGCTAAGCTGGTATTAAGCATAAACCAAACCACGGAGACATCAATGGCATTATGAAGTAGCATGGGATCATGAGACTTATTCAGTTCATCTTTAAACAGATACATTGCAGATGATGATCAATCCGACTGACTCAGGCAGAAATGTTAATAGACAAGTTATGTTCAGTTACGTTTGTAGACTTCCTCCCTCATCTTCTGACCGGTTATTCTGAGAGTTAGCTACAGGCAACAAAATGAAACATGCTGTTACTCTGAATATGGTTACTCATTTGTCTGCGTGTGAACACTTACAAACATATTAAATAATATTAGTACACATCTAAGCAAAAAATATAGCAAAGATGTAGTTGTTTTTAGACATTTTAATGATGAATTGTTAACACATTATGCATTTATGTAAAATGTCCTGCATTAGTATGCAATCTTGTGAGGACTTGGTTAAAAACTTGGTAAAAAAAAATACTTAGTCTGTAGACTGTAGACCATCATGCAGACTGTAATACTTGTGACTTTTTTACTATAAATACATGCCTTCATCACACGCAATATAGAAAACGTCACAGACGTTATTGTGGATAACTATGCTTTCTACTTTTAGTCCTCTTACTGTAACTGCATTTGTGTAGAGATTATTTCGACCAAATGCCTCTGTTTTAAAATAACTCAACAGCTTTACTACGCATGACGGCTATTTCAGGACTAGCTGTTACCCTCTTGTGACTCTCATTATAATTTCAAAATTAAAATCAAGCGTTGTTCCATGATGTTACAATTGTAATGTGAGAGATGGAGAGGAAACAGGGGAGTCAGACGAGTGGTTGGGAGTACAGCTGAGTAAAAGCAAGCCTCTCCAAACTCCCTCCTCCCTGTCTCATTGACACATTCTCTCTGTCTTTTAAACACTTTCAACCACTCGTCCTCCACTTCTGTCTCTCCTATCACTCCCCTCTATCTCTCCCCCTTGGACTCTCTGTAGGACCAAAGTCATTAATTTCAACATCACGGAACAACACTTGACCTGTTTTTTAGCTGCCGGGGTAATGGCTCTGTCTCCGGTGGCGTCCGCTTGGGAAGAAGAGGAGGAGGTGGAATATGTAGGAGAAGGCACAGGCGAAAGGAATGGAAGGAATGAGAGGAGGGGAGAGTTTCCTTAACTGTTAACTTAATGCTTCGCAATTTTCTTAAAGTTTAACTTCTTTGTGTCAAAAATCCTTACTTAATTTTTAACTACCAGCAATTACAAAATAATAAGGATTAAAGAACAAGGCATTCAGTCCTCCATTATTTGTTGTTGTTAACAAATTCAATGAAAAGACCCAAACCAAAAATGAATTGACGCTACCGATGAAATCTGTGTATCTAAAGTTTAATAAATTCTACTCCTCTTGTAAAATCATAAGAAGACTACAAGGCACTCTCTTCAAAATGTTAAAATGCCTTTATTGTAGAGGCATGTTCATGTTGGACTTTAAAAACACTCTGACACATTTTGCCATTTAGCCTTCATCAGGAAGTGTTTTGACATAGTAGACTGGGACACAAATGCATTCTAACTTGTATTTTTTCAGTCAATAATTTTATCTAACTACAAACTTGAAAAAAAAAAACTCCCAATCCCTCCCTGGATTGCACCAATGCTGAAACATATAATAAATCTTGGTCCGGCCCCATCATGAACATTTGTGCAGACACGCAGTGAGCAAGCAGGCCAGGGCGCCGTCCAGACACACTGCATTCTTACCCTCAATCTGTGCTGATGGCTTGGTGTTACAGAGCTCAGTATGTTTATCCTCAGCTGTTAGGAAAGCTGGCTTCCCAACACGCTCAGATATAAAGACAACAATGGCAAGCCTGTTTCTGCAACAGCTCTATCCGTGCTCACACAGTTTGAATTAAGAGGTCAGGCCACTTCATGACAGTCCCTCTTTCACTCCTGACCATGAATTACACACAGTGAATAGAAAACAGTAAACAAGCAAAGTTGTAGTAAAGCTGAATATTTTGGGCTACATGCAATCACAGATTATGTCAGATATAATGTTATCTACCAAAATACAGATGTAGAGTGTAGAAACAAATTTTGCATCGTCTTTCTGCAGTCTTAGCCTATAAATCAGTCAGTCAGCTCATGTGGAATGGATGATAATGTAAACGCAGAATATAAAAGTCAACATTTGGTACTCAAACAAGAATAAGACAAACTCAGCACAGCAAATTCAAGGAGTGACGAGAACAAATTTCCCCTTGGGAAATGGGAAGGTGTGGTTAAGTAGGGTTATGAGAGATTTCAGGTGAGCAATATAGTAGTTGGCATGCCAGAGTCATGCTGAAGCATATAGTGTTCAGTTTTTATTGGGACTGTCTGAGGTATTCACTCATTTTGATGGCTGCCCATTGATGTTGGTTTAATTAGCCAAATCTGTTCTCAAAAAATATGATTTCCCCTTCAGCATTCAAACTTTTACGCATATTGTCTTCAATCCACATCTCTGTTTCCTCAGTGCTGTTTTTAAATTCCTCTGATCTCATTACATTTGGATCGAAGGAGGAAATGTTTGTCTTTACGCAGTTAGAGGAGTTAGCAGCAGTTGGAACATGGAGAGATACAGTACAGTTCTCTCAGTCATGACACACTGATGCAAAAAAAAGAAAACACTTTTTCTTACAAACTGACGCATAGGCTTGGCGTTTGGCTGCCGCTGGTGGAATGAGTAGGAGTCGGACTGTGAGCTCCAGTTAACTTTCCATTGTTTTATTCTACTCTCCGGGGGCTCGTCCGTTGCAGGATTTGAAGATGAAATAAAGTATTAAAAGACTGCCCACAACAGTGTCCTCTTGGATTAGATAAACAAGGTGCTCTTAGGTGCAGCGAAGAAAGAGGAAAACATTCCCCACAGTAGAAAACAAGTGATGCACATGGCCCAAAATATTATCAAGTGTTTCCTGGAAACCAAAAGTTTCAGGACCATAAAAGCACAATGCTGAGGCAAATGCGTGACAAGCCTAAGTCTCAATTCATGGGAAACTTCTTGAAGGAAGAGGCATTTCCCCTGAAGCTCCGATGAGAGCTGGTTAGAGGGACATATCTGATATAGATGATACAGTCCTCTTTAAAAAATTCAATCACTCAAACTACATTTGCTTCCCAGAATTAGATCCTCCTTTGGAATTATGTAAGTTCATAGCCCAACAGCCAAACTCTCCAATAAATACTGTACAAGTGCTGCTCTTTACTAAGCATCAGCTATTTATAGACAAGCGTGTTAAAGCAAAGGGCATGCGTGGTATTGCTTGCAGCATAAACAGACAATGGGTATCCATGGCAAAGTCGGTGTAGACAATGCAGTGTGTTTAAAAAAAAAACAAAATATCATGTCACACCAGCAAAAACACAAAGAGATTAGCTGAGATCCAGTAAAAATGACTTAAGAGAGAGGACAGTATTCAGTGAGAATGGGATTTTCAGACAATGTGACTGAGCTGCAGCCTGTGACAGCAGAAGGCAATTCAACCTTTATGAGGGAAGGACCAGATGACTGTACAGTATGCTCTTTCACAGAAAGACCCAATTTAGAAAGTTTAAAACCCTACGAGCCTTTTTTTATGCTCTGAGGCCTTTTTCACAGCAGCCATTCTGATCTGTTATGAGAGAAAATATGCTAACATCATTTCATTCAATGCTAAAAACATTAATATTGACTCGGTTTTGTTCAAATGTCCCAGTAAACCATAACAGTCTGACAGTGCCTTTTTCTTACTGTGACATGTCAAAATGTCTTCTGTGTAAAAAAAAGGTCTTTTGTGCAGATAAAACTCGTTAATGGAGGGAGCAGCCCTTCCTTTTGTCCCGCAGGATATCACTAAGAATTGAAGAAAAAGTAACACCGTTTCCAAGGAGGTGCTGATTTGCAGGTTAGCATCAGTCAGAGGAGAGAGTTGCCCCTCCTGTTGCTTTCTTCTCAATATAATACATGTAAATAACATTGTGATCATGCAGGTTAAATAAGTGAACTCACTGTGGAATCGGCATGATAATAGAATTAAACTCACAAGTTATTTGCCTATCCATTTGCACTGTAAAATTTAAAATATGAAATACAAAAGTTACCCTAAACAACAAAATACTGTTTCAAGTCAACTGGATTTTTTTTTCAGTTTTAATGTCAAATTTAGACTCTAAAGTTTTTAAACAAACTAAAAAAGCCTTGCGGACCACTAATCATTTGTTTAGGTAATTTACTTTTCTTTAGAAAAACTCGATTTTTTAGTTTTACAACCACTTTTTATTTCAAAAAGCTGTGAATCCGATTGCCAAAAACTCATTTACATGAATAATCATATTAATAATTTAATATTTTCAATTGCAACCATCTGTTTTTCAAGCACTACAATAACAAAATCTTTTCAAAACAAATTATTTTGTTTACGGAACTCAAAGATTCAAGTTTTACAAAAGAGGAAAAGTAAATTATCCCAAAAAAAGATTTTAGGTCAGCAAAATCTTTTCAAGTTTAAGTCAGAAAGGAATCTGAGTTTGACCTTAAACTTGAACTTTATTACAATATTTATGGAAAAGTATCTGAAGCCACCCAGTTACATCATCCAATTAACACCACCAAAAAAAACCATGTTTTTTTCAAACAGTAAAAATGTTTTTTTCTCTTCTTAGTCATCTCAGTTGATTTTGTGTTTATTTTTTAATCCTGAAGAAAGCAGTATGTGTTGAAGTATTGATTCACAGTATTAAAAATAAAATGCTTGCATCAGAGTCATGACTGTGCAGCTCTCGCCTCCATCCTCTAAGTATTTTTATCCCTCCAAGGATTCAAACTGGTAATTTTCCAGCCTCAAGCCCAGCGTTCCATCTGCCTTGTACAATTTAAAGTTGCACTTGGCAGATTTTTTTTAATGTGGAAACATGGCTCTCTTAGGGAGCAGCCCACATGGACGAAAATACTCTTTGCTCAAATAAAACTAAACAACATTCTCTGTTTGAATAGGGTGTGTTGTCGATAAAATTTGCTTGAATAATCACATCATTCCACAGAAGTCAGGAGTCAAATTATGGAAAAAGTGAAACAAAGGCTTTCATTGTAAAAAATAACAACTGCATCGGATGTGACAAGCTCTGATGTGAAACTGGTTTAAACAAGAGGAGGCACAAAGGGACAAAATAAAGGTTTATTAATACTTGATGATTAGCTTTAGTTATCTTTAAGCAATCGATTCAGTCAGTTAATTGATTTTTTCATTTTTGTATCTCAACGAGACGATGTAATAAAGTTAGAGAGGTATTAAAAACTATTTCTTGTGCAGAATACACTCTGTGCCTGTAGGCTTAACATGTTATTGCTCTTTTGCAGAAAGCAGAAGCTTTAGCCAGTTTTACAGCGGTGACAGTGAATTACTAAGACAGAGCCAATTCAAAATTTATAAAACCTGTGAAAGCATGGTTAGCATCAATATACTAAAATAAGCATGTTTGTGCCAAAAAATGGCCAAATGCACAGCTTCCGTTTGACGCTAGCTTGGTTAGCTGTATATGTTTCCTGCATGTAGCATGAACCTACATTTGCTGATAAGCAACTGCTGTCAACAAAGTTTGCTCCACCATGTCCACCCACGCTGTGTCAGTGGGCAGCAGCTGGCAGGTTAGCCGTGTTAGCAGGCTATTGTTAGCAGGTTCACACATCACTGAGAGTTTCCTTCAGGCAACATTACACAACAATGCGTGTTTGCCTCTCAGCCAGTATTTCCTGTAATTTAATAAAGAAATTCATGAGAGACGTTTAATTGCGGGTCTACTGGTTTCACTGGAATCATTAATTTTAATGGATTCTGCTCAAGTGTTTTAATGTTTATTAATCCAGTGCTACTTCCCAACCAATAGCATTTTGCTAGTAGATTAATAGAATTCCTTCACTACAGTTGATCTGCTTGAATGTTAATGCTTTATATGTGCAGATCCTTTAAGATTCTTGTAAAATCTCCTAAAAATGTAAAAAATGTTAAAATAGGTTTCACATAGTATCATTTTAACTGCATGTAAATGGTTGTGGGTTTTCCTTCACGAGCTCCACGAGGTTTATGCCATAGTTTGGTAACAGTCTACACTTTGCTGCTTCTTATCCTCAAAGCTGAATACAGCTTGAGAGCAGGAAGCAAGCAGGAAGAGAGAGTTTGTCAGTTGTCACAGCACAAAATAGGTTTCAATTGTATTGTCCCATGGCTGATTGTGAGACCAGCTAGAGCCCTGAGTTTCATTTTGAGCCTCCAGCAGGCACAGAGGGGGGCAAGGAGATAAACGTTTTAGTTTTGTGTTGCGTAACTCAAGTCATGTTGGCTGTCAAGCAGTTGAGCTATTGACTCATGCCTGTACACTCAATCAC
>JAUZTA010000014.1:2999278-3010297 GCA_034780835.1 Ctenochaetus striatus | reverse complement strand
TCCTTTTTTCTTTCTCTTAAAAACTCCGTGTTATTAACAGTTCTTGTTCTCTGCTCACCGCTGCTGCTCGCCTCAGGTTGGGAGCTGGACTGTGCTTATCAATATGTCTAGCTAGAGAAAACATTAGAGAGATTCAGCCAAGGGCTCCATGTTCTCAGACTGAAATATGAAAAGCTAGTGTACATTTTCTATTTCACCACGGGTCTGAAACCTAAAGCTTCTTCCCAGGGACTAAACTTTATTTTGAGGAACAGAGAGAAGTGGTACTAACTCAGGTAATGATGATGATGAAGGGATGTAACTCGGAACATTTACTCACAAAAGTTTTTACTTGATTTAATTATTTGCAGTAAAAAAAAGTATGTCTGTGGTGGGAAGACTTTTCAAAGTGTCTGAAACAAGTAGCTATTTGCAATGATAGCTCAGTGTAGGTCATGTGAAAAGAAGCAATATTTCATTTTTTAAAAACCTCAAATTTTACAAAGAGCTGTTGGTTCTCTTATTTTGTCCAGTGAAGGAGTACAGTTTGAAACCACAGTGTTATATAAGAGTAGAAATAATAATATGATGATTCTACTGTAGGAGACACTTGATGTTCTTTGCCATTACATAGAAAAACTGTGCATATGCAACAGTTATGTACGCTGTCACGTGTTCCCATGAGTCTGTGTGTTTCCTGACCTTGCTGGCCTCCCAGCAGCCTCTCGATGCCCTTGATGAGTTTGTGTCTGTGACCATAAGCGTTGATTCCTATCTCCTTCAGCTCCTCGTGACCCATGTCTGCCAGCACATCCAGCGAAATCTGCTCAGAGAAGATAAAAAAATGTAGCCCTGCTCAAGTTGTGCGTATTGCAAATAAATTATAAGAAATTAAGATTTTACACTTAAAATGTGCGATTAGTTTTCCAGCCAGAGGTCTTATAATTTCTGTGTCAACTAACTCAAATGTTGCATTGAATTTAAGTGGAGAACTTTGCATAAACTTTAACAAATACATTACAGTTCGAGGGTGACATCAGAAGGTCAGATGACGACAAATTACGAAAAATTGTAAGCAATTTATACCAGGTTTTGTGATCAAAGACGTGTTTCAGAGACAATAGGTCTGTCAAATATTCATGAGAGAAAGACGGAAGCGGCGTGATGAAAAGGTCAGTGAGTGAATGTCAGTAATCAAGCCATTCATATGCAGATTGATGATGGTGAAGTTAGCGAGTTTGTTCAGGGAGAGCAGAGACGGGATTCATATTGGAAAGATAACTCAGCTCCGTTACACTAATTTTTCCCCCCCCGAACACTGCCAGAGGTGTAAATCATCATAGTCTCATTTCTCTGCTGGGATTTTAATGGGACGGGCACCAGGCAGAAAGAAGTGAAACTCATATTTGAAACCTGTCTGGAATCAAAAGTTTTCACCACACAGAGAAGTCTACAAAAGCCTGAATGATCGCTCTGAAAGAGAGAAACGGTCAAAGGTTGCAGCCAATTTAACGTTGTTTTAAATTAATCGTAAAAATCCAAATGTAAAAATCTGACAATTTCAATATCAGTGTTGGAACAATTGGCCACCTGGAAAATCCAATTAAATACTTTTTCATAGCTGTTTGATCAGATCTTCTGTTAACAAGGTTTTTTTTTTAACTAATCCTTTTCTACAACAACAAGCAAGTCAATAATGAAGCTTTATGAAAGTAACAGGAAGATTCACAGCTAAAACAGGTTGTGTTCCTTTTTCCTCTGCACACAATATTTAAATTTCTATTTAATGAGTAAAGGTTTGGTTTCATAATTGTCACTTTATTGAATGGACTGACATAAAATCAATTGTGCCACTGTGTATTTCTTTGTTGTAACTCTGAGTCCTTGTTCGTGTTGTTCTAAAATAAAAATGGACTCCATTAACACCCAGCTGACCTCCGTCTCGCTCTTCATCTGAATATTAATGACAGCTTGTTTTTCTTTAGGGAGACTAAGAATAAATGTATCACACACACACATTCACACACACAAACACACCAATGCTCCATATAGCTCCCACACTGCCTTCTATGCTCAGCTTTTTGTTCGCTGTCACCTTTCAGTCTCAACCTCTATTTCTGTCTTTCTCTCCATCTGTTTTCTCCTCTTTCAGTCACCACATCTGTCTCATTGTCTCTCTTCGTCCTTCTGTTTTCTCCATCTTTCTCCTCAAGCCTCTCACTCTGTCCATCTCTGGCCTCCTCCTGTCTCTTAATATTGTTTTTTTTATGCATTAACATTTAAAAAGATCAAGAGTTTAAAGCCATGTCAGTGTCTGTGAGACTGAACTTAGATACAGCAGCTAAATGCTAACGTCAATACTCTAACATGCATAAGGCATAAAGGATGTTGAACACTATCACAACCTCAGCTTAGCTTTTTTTTAGCATTTGTTGATAAGCACTATACACAATTTACGGTTGAGAATGAAGGGATTTTTCATTAGGTTTCATTAAGAGTATGTATTTCATCATAAAACTTACCATAATAAGCCATAAAAGTGTTGGACAAATTAAAGTTTTAATGCGATTAGATAAAAGGTTGGAGTATCACAAAAGTCATTTTAGTTTATCCTAAAGGGAACATGGACCTCTGAACCAATTTTATGACATCCCATCTGTTGTTGATAAGTCTCCTTCTGAACCAAAGTGGTAAACAAACAAGAAAACATGACTATCCCTAGAGTTCCGCTGCTAGAGCGGCTAAAAACTGACCAATATGGAACAAAGACCAAGAAAAAAAAATTGAAAATTAGTTTAAAACGGGGCTGAACTAGTATGTAAATAAACAACAAGCTTAAAACGCTGACTGCAAAGTAGGATATTTACAAAATATGACCTAAATATATTTGACTTGCAATCCAAAGCCCTTCCTCTTTTTTTTTTTTTTGTCTTTTCAACTTTCACTCTGCAGTTCTTCACATATTTTGCTGTTTTCTTTCACTTTCATCTTCTTCCAGACATAAAAATATGTGTTGGAGTACCTGTTCTCGCTGGAAGATGTCTCGGAGGTGTTCCAGCCCTAGACTCTTCAAAAATTGATTGATAGTCATGTCGAGCAAAGCTGCAGAGAAACAGTGATGTCAGCAGAATTCCAGCCGTTACACATGTTTACATTTACAACATCTGTGACACTCTGTGGGCAGAGGAACCGGCTTTTAGCATTTTAGATACAACTTGTGTGTTTGTACGTACTTTCTCCCTCCTTCCTGTCAGACCCAGAGGCTCCATCTGCTGGTCCAGTGGCCCCGCCCACCGTGATATCACTGAGGGGCGCGGTCAGGTTGTCGATGCTGCTGGCTGCAGACAGGCAGGACGGGGATGGAGAGGGAGAGATGACCACGCCCCCTGCTGCACCTGTACTCACCACAGTTGCACTCACCTGAGAGCAGAAGAGAGAAGATTCGATTTAAAGGACCAGTCTGTCAAATTTTTGTTGTTTTACTTGACATTTTAAACTGGCAAACACAATTTTTACACCGCACACACTTCATAACTACTTCAAATGAAATATCAGCTACTTTCACTGTTTACCCTTCAACTGAAATTTCAACTTTCATTTTAATTTTTCACATGACGGCTCGACTGCTTTCATCTTTTGCACTTTAACTGATGATTCAGCTGCGTTCAGTGCTTACTGACAGCGCCTACAGGGCTCAGCTTCAAACTGAAATTTTAAATGCTGTCAGCTGATTTCTGCTGAACTGAACTGAATTGAGCCTTTTTCACACATTAGCTGTTCTTTCTTACAGCAAACACAATGAAGCCTCCACAAGCTTATGTTTTTTTTGCTGTGAGCGCTCCATCTAAACGTGTACTCACCACAGTGGCCTGCGGTTTTAAACAGCTTGGCAGGGCATCCGGTGGCATGGCGTCAATCAACAGAGCTCTGATGTCATCAGCCTGCAGCAGACAAAACAGACGTTTGAGATGAGATTCAGATTGACATTTCATTTATTTAAATTTGCACACATTAAGTTGGTGGTTGACGTGATGTATTTTCTTCTTTCGCAGATATCTCAGTGAAAGCCGCCGGCAAAATTTGCTGAGAGCAGACAACAGGACCTGAATAAGTTTCATTGTCATTATATTTTTAAGAACTTTCTATCTGCTAGTCATTATGCTCTCTGACCCTCAGTAACTAAAAATTGAACCAACCAACAGTAACTTAAATTTCAGTACACACACAGTATTTTCTTTTAAATCAAGAGATAAAGCTGAGGCTTCCTTGGGCACAAAAAATGTATTGAATAATGCTTCCTACTTAACTACATTTTTATGCACTTGGCTAAAATGCTAAGCTAATGTGGCAGTAGCTTAAGTGGGTATCATTTGTGCCATGATTGGGCAAACACAGTAAAGTGTGTTGAACAGAAATATATTTTTTTAAAGGTTTGCTAATATGAGCTTACATCTGCCTCTGAACCTCTGAGTCTCATGAACTGACTCCAACTTTTCATTTGTAAGTGAAAGAATTTGCATAAATTCCTTGAAATAAGAACCAAAAAGAACAGCATGTGTCATCTGCTGGCCATCTACTTAATGAATTGTGGGACTGTGGTTCGAAATGTGAGCCCAAAATGAACCTGTGACCGTAAATGTTCCATAATAATACAATTCTATACAAATATTACATTGAAGATGTAAGATTTTCATATAAGAATAAAGATGTCGGTCTGTTCTCGATTAATGCACTCTGCAAAAGCAGCTAGATTAATTTTGGGAGTTTCCTACCAGTTTCAAGTTGAGCTTATTTTGATTTTCAAAAATTAAGTTATTGCACAGAACTCACTGCATTTACTGAGCTTAATAACATGGCTTCTTCATGTTCAGGAACTACACAGCTATCAGCATCATTTTGTTGTAATTCCAATCTGTATTAGAGTTGTGGGATGATGTATGTGATATCTTAAACTGCACGTACATCTCATTCTCTCAAACCATGTTACTTTCACTTTACAGGAACCCCTACCAGGAGGCTTATTAGGAAGCCTCATTAGGGTGCAAGGAGTTTGAAAGCTACCTGCTCCTCCGTCTATATTTCTGAAAAACTTTCTTCATGGTGCTTCACTGTCTGAATAAATAACCATAACCAGCCAGACATCAGTTGGAGCTAATGATACTGCTCTGTGCTGACTCATTACACATGCCGAGGATGAATGCTCTGAAGCCTCACCGTTGCCAAGTCCAGCGGCGTCTGCCCTTCCTGGTTTTTCATGGTGGGATCAGCACCATGGGCCAATAGCAGGGCGCAGAGCTGGGTCCGCCCCTTCTGGGCCGCTTCGTGGAGGGGCGTGAACGCCCACTTGTCTGTGGCGTTGACGCACGTGTTGTACTTGATTAGCAGGGCGGCTATGTCCACGTGCTAGACGCAGAAGGAGTGGAGGTGAAAAGGAAGAAGGTGGGGATGACAGACGGAAAGAAAGAGAGAGAGAGAGAAAGAGAGAACAAAACAGAAGATGAAAGAGGAGGAAAGGAGCGATGTAAAATGAGCAGGGAGGAGAGATAAGAAAGGAGAGCAGAAAGAAGAGGAGCAGAGGAGGTGGTGAGACGAGAAAAAGGAGACAGCGGCATTAAAAGTGTTTCACAAAAGCAAATGTGTGAAGTCTGGTGAATGAGAGCTATAAATATAATGATCAGAGGAAATGTATTACACGGGATTATCGGGAACAGAAATGGTGTGAATTATTAACTCCATCGTGATTCGTATTTTCTCTGTCTTTTCTTTCCTTCTCCTCTTCTTCTGTTCCCTCGTCTATCTGCAGCACTTGTCTTAGCTTCAAACACAATGTAGGTTGGTTCAATAGGGATACCGAAGTGCGTATGTGTGAGAGTGTGTGTGTGTGTGTGTGTGTGAGTCTCCAAAACGCAGAGCTCATCAAATTTTCATTCAAACATGTGTTACATGACTCTTACAGTCATAGAATGTTGTTGAGCTGTAAGGAAAGTGTGACTAGGAGGCAACAGAGGACTGCAGATGAAGGAAAACTACACATGCACTTCTTCACAGAACCCGAGTGTAGTAATAATGATCATAATAATAATAATAATAACTTAAATGGGGAAAATTACAAACAGAATGTAAGGTGTCTGCAGGCGTTTACTCGGTCGTGAAAAGCAAGAGCTGCAGTTTTTTTTCAGTCCGCGTCAGCACGAAGACATAAGCTGTAAATTCACTTCCCAATGCATTAATCCTACATGTGATATGAATTTAGAGCCTTAAATGAGAATTTAGAAATGTTGCAAACTTAATTACATTCACCAGAGATAAATGAGGCAGAATTAGCAGCGTTAGCATGGAGGAGGATGGTGGAGAACTGTGAAAAATGTCCATCGCTTTGTTCTTTGGTGGTGTTTATAATGGCATCAAAATGCTTGTCTTGTCTAACAGACCGTCCCAAACCCTTAATACCCTAAGGTATTTAATTAAAATGATAAAATTCAATTATTTTCAGAGAAAAACATGTAATCATCATTTCAGCAGCTGGAGACAGTCAACTTTTGGCATTTGCGCTTTTTGAAATAGAAAAAAATTAAACGATGGTTAGTCGGTCAAGTCACGGTTTAATTTACTCTTTGTCTCTGCATTTAATTGTGATGTTAAGCTACATATTGTATAGACGGATAATTAACTTGTGAACTGAACTTGTATCTGCAATGTGAGTGAAGCACATGTGCCTTTGTGCGTTTTACCCCGTATGAAGCAGCATTGTGTAAAGGTATCAGCCCTCCTTTGTCCTGTGCGTTCACATCGGCTCCATGTTCCAACAGATACTCTGCTACCTCCAAGTTGTTATAGCCAGCTAAAGAGTAGAGGGGGGGTAGGGGGTGTGGAAAACAGGGGAATGGAAAGAATGACAACAGATGAGAGATAAAGAGAGAAAGAGGAGAGACAAAAAAGGCAGTCAGGTAATGATAGAGGAGGGAATAGAGAGAGAGAGAGAGAGAGAGAGAGAGACAGAGAGAGACATGTCAGCCTACATCAGCTGCAGGGTGACAGTGTATAATCATCTTTTTTCCTTTACAAGCAAGTACATGACGGCAGAGTGTGTGCGTGTGGGTGTCTAAGTGGTCAGATCTCGGGGAAAAATCACAAAACCTTCAAAGTTTGTTCCAGCGGTTTCTTAATTTTAAAAGTGCCCGTCATGCCGCAAAACATTTTCTAATTAAGACACACTTTATCAGTGTAAGGAAGCAGGTCTGCTCGAGAAATTCTTTATACATACAGAGTCAAAAAATGAAGGAGACAAATGCTTATAAGTTTCCCCAACCAGAGGAGGATTATGTGAAGAAAGACTGCAGAAAATATAAAAAGTAGTTAGACACACAAGTACCTACTAGGTCATCTTCATTAATTATTATTTAGAATTATTTATGTCAGAGTTTGCGCTCGTTATATGAGATGAGTATGAGGATAAAAGCATGGCATCTAAATACTCACCCTCTGTATAAAGATAAGGTTGAAGACATTCTTGTACTGTATTGATATGTCTTTTGGTTTGTATCTCTCTTTTTATCTCTGAAGTAGATGTTATCGTGATTACAGATGAATAAATTAATACATAAATGAGTACCTGGGTGCACCTCTGTGAACCTACTGTACCTCTGCTATCAGGATATAAAGATTTCATGAAGTTTGCAGGAGAGCCAAGGTCATTTCTGTAAACTACGTTCACCAGTTTAATACAAATAGTGACTATGACCATCTGGTCTTTTGAGCTACTGGTAAAATAAGATGTTATTCGTATATGAATGTTAATATTTTCAGTCTTTTTTAAATGTGGAAACAGAATATGTATGTCTTAACCATCCTGTTATCCAAAAACATCTCTAACACGTCCTGTCAGCAGGCAGGAGTTTTGCAGAAACATGACAGTTGAGGAAAAAATCATGCATTTCCCAGAATGTCAAACTTTTCTTTTGAAAAGATAAAACGTGGTGGTAAAAGCCGGTTGGCTCAGAACTTTTTACGATTTAATCAATCTAAATCGAAGATCCTTTAATTTGGCACACCATCTTTCACCACTCCTGTCTAGTCGCAGCTGAGTCATCTATCATTCAAGAGGAGGACAGTGTGCACAGCTTGGGAGTGATATTTGACAACTGTGATTACCCTTTTTCAGGCTGCAGAGGCAGGCTTATAGCAAACGCTGCTGCCCGGCTCCAAACAATGACTGGAAGAGAAGAGCCTATCCCTCATTGCTTCTTTTGCATTTCAGAACTGATTTGAATATCCTGTCATTTAAAGTTAAGGAACTGCAAAGCTCTCAGTTGTACTCAGACATGTTGATCCCCATGAGTCACAGCACAGTCTGACTGGCTGAGGCTGGGGTCTCCCTGCTGTTCCCTGGACTGGGACACTTAGTCTGGGCCCATAAGCTGTTCAGCTCCTACTTCATCTTCATCTTTTTATAATGTCTTCATTGTTATAGCAAAACTTCATTCTTCACCATTCACTCCATGTCCTTTTTTGGAACCATTTTTATTGAAAAAAAAAATCTGCTTTTTTATCTCTTTTACCTTTTTTGCTATCAATTTTACCTTTTCTGTTTTGTTTCAATGCTTTCACTGTGAAACACACCTGTAACTGTGTTTGGACAACTTATTCATCCCAAGTAAGTGCTTCTATGTGAAACTGTACAATTTAAACAAATATGAATATAATTTAGAGATAACTGAGACCAGCTTCTTTTTAATGGATATCATATCAATAATAGAAGCACATAAATCTCTTCCTGTACCAATGATCACATGAACTGGTCTTGTGGTGACATTTAGGAGCTCATATTTCATGCTAATATTAACTCATAAGGGTCTTAATTAAATTACTGTGGCGGACCAGTACACTAAATTTGGTTTCAGACCTGCCATCTCAGCACATGCTAAACCCTATGCTCAATGATGGGAGTTATTTAAAATGGTGTTATGAAACATAAACGATAACTTGCTAATTTGTCCCTGCCTGCCAGTCTATGAACAAAGTGTTTTTTGTCCTGAAGACTTAAACTGTCTGGATGTGTTTATTGCCTTGTTCTTGGCACAGCGCAGAGCCAAAATCCCAGGAGGTCGGCTGTTTCTGAGATGCTGCAGCCAGAGTGATTGGCACCGGCAAAGATACCATCACAGTTGTTTAAATCCTGCAAACTTCAACCAAACAGCAAAAACATCCCTCTGGCCTTGTGCTTTATTTTAAAGTGACTGAAAAGTGAGTCTGATTACTAATTAAAATGGCCTGTTAATTGTGTGCGTGGCTTTTTTTTTGCCGGGTGCTTCCAAGTGCACGTTACCTGCGAGGTGCAGAGGCGTTGAGTTGCGTCCCTGCGTATCCCGACAGTTTATGTTGTCGGGGCTACATAACTTCTGCACCCTGGCCAGGCAGCCTTTCTTGGCAGCATCAAGTAGCGCTGCATCTCCTCTCAGGAGGTCCTGGATGTCTGTGTCTCCATCCTTCACCAGGTCCAGAGGCGTGTTCCCGTCTCGGTTCTTCTTGGTGGGATCTGCCCCATGCTAGAGAGAAGAGGCCAAAAATGGAGGAGTTAAGGTCTGTTCCTTGTGTATTACAGAGAAAGAAAGTTGCAGGGAGAAAGAAAAACAGCCGGATATGTTAAATAAATGCTTATCCGCTGTTTGTCCCTGCACGCTAACATCGATGATGGATAATAGACAGCGTTCCTAATGAAAATGCAGAGCTTAATCCATCTTAACAAATCCTGCATTTAGAGACCGAAAGACAGTGCGAAACTGGATTTTACCAAATGTTAGTCTGCAAAATCCCTTATCATTAAAACCCCAGTGAAAGCATTTCACTCAGACGAGGAACAGAGGATGACAAGTGACGAGTGAGAAGTGGATGAAGGTAATTCACCGGAGAGCAGAAGAGAGGAAGAGACGAAAAGGAGCTAGAGAGGTGAGGATGGGACACCCAGTGAAGTGGAAAACACCACATACCCTGGAGATGGTGGTGAGGAGGTGGGGGGGGGGGGCTTGAGAGCAGACATTTTCATCGCTCAGCTGTCTCCTAGTTTATGGTTTAACTTGTCATTTCATTGTAAGGTTTGAGATCGACTCATTAAAATTTGATGCTATGGGACCCCTCCCCTGAGTCTCCACTGCCGGCCTGGAACTGTCCGTTATGCATCGCTCACGGCTGAACTCCCTTTTTATCAAGTTTTTTGGAAATCAAAACTACATTGCGTTTTTTTTCTAGTTTACTTTAACGTTTGTTTTGTTTCGTTGCTGCTGATGTGATTACATACTTACTATGATTAGCTCTCTATTCAGGGATATTAGAAGGCCCGACTGAATAGTTTAAAGCTTTATTCATAACACTGACATTCAAATTCCTAGTCTATTGTATATATCGCAGAGTTGTGACAGTTGCGTGGGATGGATGGGAGGAGCTGGTGGCCAAACGCCTGCAGACAGCTCCGCCCATCCTGTGAGAGAGTTGCGGGGAAACCAGAGCTTCTGGAGGAATGAACACTGGATTCTGATCCTGAGCCATTTACAGATGGAAGGAGAGCTCAGGGTTTATTTTCTTAAACTTTTGAATCAAAAAGTGGATTTTTTCCATCTCAACCCATCTGAAGCAGCATGCAGCAGAGGGCCGACCTGTACTTAGTAATTAGTTTCTCTTTGCTGACTTATTATAGGAAGGAAAATATACTTAACTTCATGAGCATGGAGAGAGGAAAGAGGGTAAAAGAAAAAAAACTAGAAGGATGAAAATGAAACTGAAGCAACCAACTGAAGAATAAAACAGAAAACTAACACCTACATAACCTCACTTTCCATCAACAGGAACTTTAAACCCGAAGGTGTCACACGGCTTGATCGACAGACAATAATGATTCCAGTCAAAGATCACAAGTCATGCAAGTTCACACATTTCATGCCAACTGCTAACAAGACAGATTCTTCTGTAATCCTGTAGAAATTCGCTACGTTCCTGCACTTCTGTCCTAACAAAGGAACTGCTAATAGGCATTTTGTCTGTCTCACA
>JAUZTA010000014.1:2790226-2800922 GCA_034780835.1 Ctenochaetus striatus | reverse complement strand
CAGCAGCAGATTAAAAAATGTTGAACGCTTACAGTAACAGTAAAGTTTACATTTTCAATTTGTTTCCCCCCAGTAGACATGTGATCCAACTTTTAGACAGTCCATGGAACATTTCCTGTCTCCTTATCACATAGCACCTTCATAGGAAGAGTCCTATGCTTCACAAGATGTTCATATTTTTGGGAATGAACACTTTAACATGATCAGCTAAAGCCGCGAAGACTGAACAGAACAAAGACACAGCCACCAGAAATCAAAGGAGAGACATGATTTGACTGACAGGTGGTCACCGCCAAGTGCAGTGCAGCAACACCACACAGATGGTCCTGGAACACAGATGGTTGAGTTTGTGATGTCAGATCTCTCCATCCCCATTTTGCAAAGTGTTTATATTAAACAAGCCACTCACACACACTTGAGGGGAAATCATCTGAGTGTTGGACTCTGAAGGAAGGAATTGTATGTGTCTTATGATTTTGAAAGGGTTGATTTGTCTTTATATTGGTTAGAGTCAGTATGGTTTTTGTCCTCATAGTATTGCTTGTAGAAATTACTCTTTTCTTCTAGTAGGGAAATAAGCTTTGCAGGCTGTCTGAGCTAGAGAGTGTTAAGATAATATGTCGTATAACCATCAGTTGCTGAAGACAGGATTGATTGTAGTACAGCAAGGTAAAATTATTTTTATATTATAAAAAGATGTTGATATTATGGGCGATGAAATTCTCATTTCTCACCAACTGGCAGTTGTCTCTCAAAACTGTGTATCAGGTTACTTCAGACTGCTGCAAGTTACCACAGTGGCAGTACTGAAGATGTTTGGTCAAACAGCGTTTGTTTGTGAAACCAAAGCTACTGCATTCAGTTATCTTTTACCTCTTAATAGAAAAATGAGCTGTATCTTTCTGTCCTCTTCCCAAGATCGAGTCTTCTGGACAGATGGTGAAAATGAAGCTATCTATGGGGCAAACAAGTTCACTGGCTCTGACGTGGTCACACTGGCAAGCAATTTGAATGACCCCCAGGACATCATAGTGTACCATGAGCTGATCCAGCTGTCAGGTAAGAAACTAATGATAGGATATGGAAGAAGTGGTGGAGAAGCAGGAGGAATGGATGGCCATCAATGGTTGATGAGCTCAAAAAATCTTTCTCTTTGTTCAGCAGGCTTAGTGACATCACAGCAACCTATAAATTTAAGGCTGATTTTAAAGGCTTTTACATTAGCTTAGGCTACGAAGGTTAATGAAGAGAAAATTAATCAGAAATTCCTGTAATTACACATGATTCAGGTACAGGAAGTACTAATGATAATTATCATTCTAGCTGTAATCATGCAGTCATAATTGACACAGGTCTGCTAGCCACTGACTTAATTCAGTGGAGATCAATGAAAGAGCCAGTGAGAGACACTGCAAAACTTTGAAGCCAACACATGAGAAATCCTTTACTCAAGAAAAAAAAAGTCTGGACATTGCAGATCATATATTTGTTTTTTCTGTGTTAATTTGGTCTGCCAACAAATGCTTTAGTTAACTGAGAACCAGACTAAAGTGAAGACATTATATAATATGAGCCTCTTCTATGAGTGTTAATGAAGTGATGGATCACTTTAGTAACACGATTTGATGGATTCTCAGGTGGATTTTTAGCAGCTCTAGCGCCAATGTCAAATTAGTTTGATACTATTTTTTAATATTTACGAAATATTGATCAATGTGGTTTTAATGTGCCGAAGTCATCAGAAGATTTGACCTTGTGTATGTGCAGGCACTAACTGGTGCACAGAGAAAGGTGAAAATGGAGGCTGCAGCTATATGTGTCTGCCTGCTCCGCAAATCAACAAACACTCCCCCAAGTACACCTGCGTGTGTCCAGAGGGACAGGAACTGGCTGCTGACGGCTTGCGCTGCAGACCTGGTGAGTCAAAGCACCGCAGTGTTAAAACAGATGTATTATTTTTGGTTTTTTATCATTTAATTGATTTCTTTTTGTACCTAAACTTGGAGCAAAAATTTGCAACATGCAGATTACATTTTCATTTACTTTGATAATCACAGCAAATGCCATATTTGAAACCGAATGCATAAACACGACACCCCTATCATAGGATTCACACATGTAGCAGCACTTTGTTAAAAGCATGCATGCATAGTTGCAGACAGTTTTCTAAAATTGGCATCAGGGCTTGCAAGGATGTCACACAGTTTTGAAATCCAGCTTGACTGAAGGGCCATAATTAATTGTTTTAATATTGATTCAGACTTGGATACAGTTTGATGACGACTCTGTTGCATTAGTGGGAAAATACATTGCACACAAGCAAGCACTCTAAATTTCTCACTCAGTTCCATCATCAAGTGACTGATTTGTGATGCATGATTAAATATTTGAAGATGTGTAGCCAAATGGCAAAGTTAAACAGTCAAGAAGGGGCAAACAGAAACAGCAACAAGTTCATGCTCACATAAAGGTGTTTTGCCCCTTGAATTCAAATTCTGCAATTTTACATCTAGAATACTCTGCCAGTTGTGGTAAGAAAAAGTGTTTTTATACATAATATATAAATGGATTAGACAGGCGCAGCACAGTTTTGAGACACATTAAAAAGTTATTATTTTACTCAATATTTATATGGTTCTGTGTTCCTTTGTAAATTCAGTGTCATCTTGCTATTTTTAGGTACAGTATTAATGATCTTGGAGATTTATGAGTTTAAAGGAGCGGCGCTCATAAAATTATTACTATTATTTTTTTAAATTGATACTTAAAGGAACCCTGGGGTAAACATTATTGTTAATCCATCTGAATAATTTTAATGTGCCTCACGATGCCTTCAGGCTACTATGGATGGCATCATGGGAAAACATTGGTCATTGTATAACTGGAAAAAAAGAGACCACACTGGATCATAAAATGAGTTGGGAACAAACCAACGGATGGTTAACCTGTAGCCCCGCATTGTGCAAATGTGCATTTCAATTACCGTATGCACAAAAGCGATCTTGTGCTTTCCTCTCTGCTTCATCTTCTCTTTATTGTGCTGCTTCTGTGAAATGTGCCTCCTCTTGAAGAAATGATAAAAAAGAATCAGCTCAAGGGAGCCGGGCCATGAATCCGCTGAAAATGCAGCATCAATTGTAAGAAACAGATTTAATTCAGTCTAATTCAATGGGTTAAACTAGCTTTGATGCGAAAAGAAGAGTTTTATCACGCCCTTCCTTCTCAGCCACTCAAGCATGTTTCCCTGGTGTGACTGTGTTCCCGTGTGAGTCTTGTCTTCTATCTGTATCAATGCCAGCCACAAACCCAGCTGTCTGTTTGTGTTAGTAGTCTGACAGCTGAACAGTAGCTGAGTCAGTTGGTGTTGTGATCCAGTTTTTCAGTGACTCCATGGCAAGTCTCAGCATAGTCCTTCACATCTCAGCTGCTGCTCTGTCTCCTCCTCCTACTGTTTGAAAATGTCTTTGCCTTCTCATCCTGACAGCTGAGTTGTGTTCATTTCTAGAGGCAGATTCTTCTTTAACTTTTTGTAAGACTCTTTTGTGCACTGACTCATTTTTACCTTATGGGTTCAGTTTTTTTTTTTACTTATGGACTCATGAGTGGTTTGTGATTTGTTACTGCCGTGACATGTGAATCAAAGAGACAAAGCACTTTTAAGTAATGTTCGAAACTCCAGGAGCCTCCTCCTGGCCCATCTGACCCACACAGTACTCTAAACCCAGGCTTGTGATTAATCTGAGGGGGTAGCAGACCAAATCAGGCATCGTGGTGATCACTGCAGGCTTGTGCAAAAGGTGTGTAATGATCGCCTTTTTGCAAATCCTGCTGCAGTTGATCAGGTGATTGGTTATCACAGCGTGACATTGAGTTGTGCTCCTTCAATGGTTCGCTTTACTTCCACTTAACTGCCGCAGGGCAGTTGCACTAGTCATGATACCCACTCTATGCAGGGTAGTTTATGCAAGCAAATAGAATTTGAGTTTCAGTGTAAAAAAAAAACATTTGAGTATTCAGCACTCCCTAATACTTGCAAACAGATTTGGTATGCTTACATTTACGTCCTTAAAAAGTTTAAGTTAAACTGCAGCCTTGCCCTTCATTTTTCTGCAAAAAGGTTTCTTAGAAACACTGTCTTCTCTCACTGATCTTCTTTGTTCCACTTGATTTTGTCTTGGACCATCCAACTTCTCTCTGCGCTACCACAGATTAGCCTTTTCACACTGAGGCAGTGTCAGATAGGTCTCTGACAGCTGAATTCAGTGCACATACTCTCCTAATTGGACTCAAACTGTAGACCGAGACACTAGTGTACACAAAGTACTGGAGCATCTCCCTGACAACTCCTCAACACCACCGTCCTCCTGCCCTCCTCAATGAGAGTCTGCCCAGTTAGCCTGTTTAGTTTTCTTAAGGACTTCTATTCTTTACTTTTCTGTTTCCAAGTGAAAAACTAGGAGGTTGTTTCCAGCATTTCTTGCCAGTTCTTGTGGACTGTCCTTTGTGACATACTTTCCTACTATATTACTGCATTTATATCTACAAATGTTTGTCTGTTTCATGTTGTAAAATGGCAAGATGACTTCAATTTAGGGTGTCTTTGTAGGATATCAAACCAGCCTCATATGCAGAATAGATTTAGAGCTGAAATAAATTATTCATATATCATTTTACTTATTTACATCCTGGAGCTTATTTTCTAGTTTTAACCATTCAAAGTTCTTGCATTTGAAATATCATCATTAACTTTATTGTAAAAATTACCATTTTTTACACTCAATAACAGCACTGCTCTGGAATACATTTTTAAAATACTTTATTCGGGAGGTGACTGAAATAGGCTGTATATTAACTTTTCTACCAGTAGTACTTTCAGTTCAGACAACTTTCTCGGTTGGTCACACCCTTTTGTTGCCCCTTCCTTTCGCACAGCATGGTATTTATCAGTGACCTTGCATGCTGATGAATGATTGAGTTATCTTGCATACCCTAGTTTTGCACCGAGATTGACAATAATTTAGACTTAATATTTGCAAAATATATATATATATCATTCTGAATTAATCAGAACATTAAAAAGCTCAGGGATACAAAGCTGGCAGCTAACAAGTATTAATCTTATAGAGTTTCAAAAGAAAACATAAAAGGATTGTTATTAAATAAATGCAAAGTATAGCGACAGCATGTACACTTTTTAAAAATGTATTCTATGTTGTTTTAACTGCCTTTGAGTTTGATCTTTTGTGTTATTTATTGGCAAACAATAAATTGCCCCTCCAGAGACAAATCATATCCAATTTAACTATTAAGCCTTACAGCTGCACGGCATCCATTCATCCCCTGTAATTCAACTCTAAGGGGCCGGCTTTTATAGTTGGGTCTGACCCTCTTTGCCTGAGAGAATCACAGCTCAGCCTCCTGCCAAATTTAGAGTTGCCTGTAACAAATGAGCCACACTGCTTACAATGATGAACCCACAACATAGCATTCTTCTTGTGACACAACCATGGGTATTGTCTTAGCCATGTTGCTGAAAGGAATATTTTTGCTTCTTTCTGGCTTGAGTCTCTCTTTCCCTGTCTGCACCTGCACTCTCTCTGCAGCTGTCAGTATCTGGACCAGCTCCCTCCTGTCGCTTTTCTCCAATTTTCTTCCCTCTGTCTTGATTAATTTTCTTGATAATATATTTCAGACTGCATTATCTTCAGAACATGTAGACTGAGACACGACTACGGATTTTTCTTTTTGTTGAGGATGTTTTGTGCGTTTCATTAGTGCACACATGCATACATAAAAAGCAAACAGGAGGTAAAGAATAATTAAAAATAATTTTAAAAGCTGGAGAAAAGCAGTATCCCGTTTTTTTTTCAACCACAGGGATCAGCCAGTCTGTGCCAGGCGTACCAAAAACACATCTAGAAGCATGCTAAGTTATGAATTAAAGAATTAATAAACATCAATGCACCAAGAAATTTTTTAACCCCATACACTCAAAAAGAATGATTGCAAATGTGACCATTTTGGCCACAGTGTAGAGCCCCATGAAAGACATGTTTTAAAGCAGAAGCTGTAGTAGCAGTTTTTTACTAATAAAAGCACCCACCTTGCTGACCTGATTCATAAAATAACACTGCTGATGTAACTGATGTGCTTGTTTGACCTAATTCATTCTAATCAAATTCTCAAAATAGGTGACATACTGTTCAACAAGAACTTCAGTTCAAAACACTGAAGTCACTTGTCTTTTACTGCATTCATTTCACTGCAATGCCAGTTTTATTTAAAAACTGTTGAAAAATTCAGAGACTCTGCACCATTAAAAATCTGCCAGCTCTGTAGCAGGTTTTACTGCCTGCCTGGTCAACAGAAATGTGTAATGGCCGCCTTATGGTGAACGTCCCCTGCAGCCTGACTCACCTCCTTATGGGCTGTTTGTGATCCTGACTCAAGGCTCTTTCCAGCTGCTTTGATGACTGAATGTACCTCCCAGACTGACAAGATGTATGTGTATATATGTATGTGTGCGTGTGTGTGGTCTTTTTCCCTTCTCTGCACAATTTTATGCAGCTTGTGAGTGTATTTTCATTCAGAGTGAGTTTGTGTGTGTGAGTGCAGGTTAGCAGTTCCAGGTTGTGCTCAAGAGCATGTGAATCCACTCAGACTATTTTCTTTCTAAGAGTGAGCGTCTTTTATGTGTGTGCTTCTGTTTTCCTGTGTGTGTGGGCTTCTTCAACTGTTTTACACGCTTGTCTGTGTTTCCGTTACTATTTAAAAGTGAGAATAGGGTGGAAGGGGTTAAAGAGATCCCTGCCACTTGCTGAATGCTGCTCCACCTTCCTGGTTGGGCTGTAGCCAAGGGCCTGGTTGGTCTTCACTAAACTTCCAGCTAACATATTTATCCTATTTACAGCCATTGCAGCTGAAATGAATACAAACTGTAGAGCATTGTGTGGTTGCAGCTTTGACCAGCTCTAATCTTGTTAGCAAAAGAAAGTAATCGGCAGCGCTCCTCACTTGAGGGTTGAACCTGAAACTAGCACGGATGGTTTCAAATAACAGCCTTTTGTGGAAACTGGGGAGGGTTTTCCTTAAGGCTGAACAATGTCAGGCTGAAATAGTCAATGTTTCAGGGATTTTCTGACACACATCATCCCATCATTTGTTTCCTCATTAGTCAAGTTAAACTATGATAGAGTCAGTATTAGATTAATCAGTCTACAGTTAAGGTTTGCCTTTGTCAGTAGGTTATTCAAAATCTATCCTTGGTCAAATATTCTGATGAAATGCGAATCTTTTCCAGTGCTTTATTATATTCTAATTGATTTAGCTTTTAGCAGACTCGAATGTTCCCATTTGAAGTTTTCATTGTAAGAAAATTTGATCAGATTCAATGTTTCAACAAAAAGCTGCTGCCTTACTTTAGGGCAACAAGCATGCTGTTAATCTTCCCCTGGCAGCAGCCTGCTGTGTCTCTAGCCTGTCCCCCAGATTTCTGTGCTTCTCAAGAGTCTTGTGGTCACATTTTGATGAATTGCATTCATATTGCTAACAGAGCACACTTTTGACCAACCTGTCCAGGAAGGCATTTATAGTGTTTCACTGTGTTGTACACACAAAGTGACAGAAGTAGGCTGCATGAAGTAGGAAACAGAATTTGAAAGTAGCATCCAGTCATTTTATCCATCATGACCGGATTTATGATGGACAACAGTCCAGTGTAGAGTTAGTGGTGAAATGCTAAGTCAGTAGAGTTTTTTTTTTTAATGTTTGTTATATCTTTTACAAAGGACTTAAGTGATTGCCAAGCAAAACTCTTGTTCACTTGTCTGTCCACTAACTAATAAATTAATCAGTGCAGGTATAAACTCACTGCTGTAGTTGGAGGCTTTAGAAACTGTATTAGTCATAGTTTGATTGTGCTAAATGTTGTATTTTTTGTCAGTATGATATGCATTAATTTCCAACTCCTACACAGCAGACCTAGGAGCCCTGTGATTTTTACAGTAAACACTGCAACACTCTGCTGCTGCTAATCAAGGCTGTATTGATGAGCTTGTAAGGATTTTATTGCTGCTGCAGCTGTCTGTCCTGGCTGATGCCGGTTAAGGACTTTCTGATCAATGCAGTTTACTGTGCATTATGTGACTTTAAATGTGTTAAATTGTTGATTCTTGTATCCTCACTTTTACTGCTTGTTTGTGTTTCTGGCTAAAATGTAAACGTCTTATCAAGGCAGGAAAACTGAGATTTTTTGATGGAAGGATTTAGCACTGTTGTTGTGTCTTTATGTGGCAGAAGGTGACATGACTATTTGTCTTGTATCTGGGCTCGATGGCTTGGTTTCTTTCCCCATTGCTGAAAAAGTGGATCCTGCTTTTATCTACTGAGCATTTATTTACTAGTTTAGTCTCCTGAGATCTGATCTATTTTCAAAGAAGGCCTACTTGCATGTGAGCAGTTTAAAAATAGGACAACTTATGTGGCCTGATGGTGTTTTTTTTCTGTTGCTATTGTCAAAAGCATGACTCTTGGCTCTCTCTGTGACAGACCACTCTACCAAAGGTCCCTCAAAGGATGACGGGAAAGCTCTAATACAGCCACCTTCAGGTAAAACCATCAGCTGTCGCCTGATTTGCTGCCCGTCAATGGGATAATGGCTTGCTTTAAAGCATGTTGAGCTTTGTTAAAAATCAAACAACAGTGACTGCTCTACCTTTCAATGGATTCAGAAAGTGTTTTTCCATTTAGATCTTTAAATGAGGGAAGATCTGTCTCCCAACTATTTCTGGCTGCAGCCATAGTTGCAATTTTCTTTACTGTCTTTGTCCCATTTCCTCTTAAATCAACCTTTTGTTAATGTTCAGCCAAATTAAATTATAAAATCACTTCTTGTATCCTCTGGGCTGTATATGCGTCTCTGGCCTTGGTGCATTTTAGATAACTGTTTTTATATTTAATCTCCAACACATCGTAAAGTAGCCTGAGGTATTCTTGGGAAAATTCCATCCCAGCTGTCTCCTGGTCTGCCATTGAACTTACCTTGAAGTTTCTTAATCAGTGTTTCAGAACGGTTTCCATCTTCTGCATTGCTTCTGACTTTAGTTTAACATTTAAAAACCTTTGTCATGCTCTACTGATATGCTGTTTTGATTTCTAATAATAGATTATGTTTTGCTTATATTTCTCATAAACCTAATTCATGTTGAATGTTTTCACAAATGATATGAACATAGAAGTGCAGTGATTAAAATCTAAAAAGATTCTCTCAGCTGAAGATTTCTTTGACGACACTCGCTAAATCAGTGTATTTTGGCTCTGTGTTGCTTATTTCACACCTGTGTGCGCCACAGTCTAATCCAGGATTCTGCCACCACTTTCTTTTTAAACAACTTATCTGTTTCTCTTGCTTGTTTAGTTTGGGTGTAACCAATGTGTGCACCTTGTGTCTATCTTTGGCCATAACCTTGTTTTGACTACAGCTTTTTGTTGACTTGGCCACATTTTCTAGCACTGTGAATATTTTATTCCAAAGTTTTAAAACGTAATAGGTAAACTTTTGCTGAAATGAAGTGTTTGCTCACTAACTTTGTCCTAATCTTCTGAAAAATGCAGCTGGTGAAATTTCCTCTAGAAACAGTGACCTTAATCAGGAACACTGGGAGCTTGGTAATGAGTTCTTCCTATTTGTTTTTAATTGCAGTACTTGTTCTCGTGACTTCTATTTAGTTAGTTTGACCCTTGATTTTGTGTTTAAGCCATAATGTTGGTAGAAGCTGTCCACTCACTTTCCCTGCTTGACATGTGATTTTTTTTTTTTTTTTTTTAGATGAATTTGCACAGAATGTTTAGGCTCTTATATGTTCTGCTCCTCTGTTACTTTCGAATCAGCTGCATATTAGAGTACAATTCAGCTTTAATCTCTGCACTGACAGGACTTCATCTGCAAGCACAGAACATGAGCATCACCTAGTGGTAGAAAAAAGGAAATGTCCCAAAGCAGTCAAATCCCCTAAATTAATTTAGCTGCACTCTGATTTTCAAGGATCTGTCCAAGATGCTAATAGAGAGGACATACTACCTTTTCCTCCAACATATATTCAGCACACAGTCTAATCTCTGGAAACAAAAAAAAAATTTGGCTTTTACTTATCATGACTAGATCACATCAGTTGAGGGACAAACAGGAGTGTGAACAGGCATCTGTGCAGTGAAGAAAGTGAGTTTAGACTGTGAGCAGTGAGCAGTTTAGTCATTTTTACCAGTGACCTGAATGTTTCTCATTAGTACCAAGGTCCTTTTAATACATTTTCACTGAGTATGTCGCCCTTTTGTTGTTAGTTCTAGTAATGCCAATGTCAGTCCATTTCATCCTGAACTGAAAAAAAAGATCTTGACGAAGGGAAACTTATACTTTTTTATAGTTTTATATAGAGGTCCTTAGATGATGTATTTAAATAACTTTTGATGCCCTGATTTTCCCTCTGGTGCCATCCTGAAATCGAATTTTCAACTTGACCTGTGCTTTGACTATATTATCAACAAGCAAAGCTGCACTCTCTGTTTTATGTAAATTTTATCGACAAATATTAGTATGGTAACATTGTTAAACATTACCTTGATGTTAGCATTGTCTATGCTAGCATTAAGTTCAAAGCAGCACTCTGTCCGAGTGTAGCCTTAGAGTTACTAGCTTTGC
>JAUZTA010000014.1:2763764-2781593 GCA_034780835.1 Ctenochaetus striatus | reverse complement strand
TACAAGCTTAAAATGCTCAATTCATCATCATTAAAATTGTCTTTTATTTGTGCAGGATCTGGGCAGAGACATATATGATCTTTATGCTGAGTATGAAGATGAGGAGAAGGAGGATCCATTCCCAGGTTCTCCCTCCCGCCTGCTGCTCTCTCCAGCCAAACACCTCACTCTCAACATCAATGTTGGAGGAATGGTAACTTAGCTTCTACCACAAACATGTTGCATGATTCTATTTGTTAAAAACCAGACTCAGATAGCTTTTTTACTATCAGATGTGGACCTTATCGTACTGCATTGCACTACTCACATTAGTGTTAAGTTTGTGTTGCAAACGCAAATTAATGTCTTCATACTCTCACAGCAGGGTTGTTAAGCTCTGCTTGATCTGATTTGACCATCAGACCACCCACGGATGGGCGAGAAAATTAATTTTCAGTTGTAGCCACGATTACAAGGATGTCACATAGCCTGAAGCCCGTATTTTTTAGAAATCATTTTAAACCAATTTTAAAACCAGTTTTATTTTTAAAGAAAGGGACAAGTTTGAGAGTTTTTCTGTGTTTGACTACTTATGTTTTAGTCACTTAATAAAAGAGATTTGAACAGACATTTATAACCTGCACTGAAATATTGAATGTGGTTTTTTTTCCCCCAATATGCATTTTAGAAGTCTTGTATTATGCTTAATCCTCCTGTTTCCCTCCTCTGCAGGTGTACCACTTGCCCTACAGGTTGGCTGCCAGGTACCCCAAGACTAGGATTGGCCGGTTGGCCATATACACAGACCACAGCAGGAAGTTGGACCTGTGTGATGATTACATCGTCCAGAACAACGAGTTCTTCTTTGATCGAGATCCCAAAATCTTCCACAACATATTTAACTTCTACAGGTGAAAACATCCATCTAAGCAAATAGGTTTATGTGAAAAAACATAGCTTGAGACAAACTGTTGACCCAGTTCTCCTGTCCATGTGCTCTCTATCAGAACCGGAGTGTTGTGGATTAAAGACGAGTTGTGTCCCCGCAACTTTCTGGAGGAGATAAACTACTGGGGTGTCAGAATCAAAAACAGCCAACGCTGCTGCCGCATCTCCTTCGAAGAGAGGCAGGATGAGCTGAACGAGCAGCTGAAGATACAGACGCAGCTGATAGCAGAGGTGGGTTTACAATGTGCATATTATAAATCTGCAAGAGACATGGAGAGGCAAATACCTTTCGCTCTGTAGACTTAATAAAGACAGCTTGGTTCTAGATCTTAAATCACTGTTGGCCTGTCAAGTTTAGTTAATGAAGCCTGTAGTGGCGTTCTGGTAAACAGCTGTTTCCCTACTAGAGAAACAACCAAACTCATCTGAGCTTTGAGTGAGGGAAACGTTTCTGCTTAACATAAATAAACTGTGTCACAGACAGACGGACGCTTTATCTTAATGACAGTATTTCCTACAAATAACAGTATGATCATTTACTCTCCGTAAAAATACTAGCTATTAACTGCTAATAGTTACAGGTCAAGTTATATAAGTTAGTCGATAGCAAATGTTCATGTGCTGACACTAATGGAGCCCTCTGATAACTATTTTTTTGGTAAGACTCTTTTAGCCATGCAATAGTATTAATTAGTCCATAGTTTTAGAGTTATTTCTGTGAGGGGAATTAAATAAATCAACAGCATTTCTTTCAAAAAAAGAGCACCTTTTACTGTGAATGTAGGTAGAACAAACTGCAGCTTTTTTTCAATGTAACTTAAAACCTGTGCCAGGCATTAATGAATCAGTCTTTTGTGTTTCTAATCATTACTTTCATCCCCTTCAGACTCCTTAAATGCTGCCAAAACAATGTCAAGAAGTCACCGACTAGCTTCATTGGTTCGAGAGTTTTAATCTTTTACCTGTGAGATTTTGTCAGCGATCTGCCAGCTGGACTGAGTATTCTGACCTACATTATAAATCGCTGCTCCGCTCTGCCATCTTGACAGATGGAGAGTAGAGAATAAGCTTTTTCTTGGCACAGATTTAGGCAGATGTTTCAATCACAGAGCCTCCACTGTGGTGCAGTTTGTTGTGCCAGTTTCCTCCTCATTGTGTTTTCCTGACATTTAGTTTTAAGTTTATTTATTTATTTATTTTTAATTTATTTCATGAGCCTTTTATTTAATTGTTTTGTTCAGGCCTCATTTAAATGTTTTTATATACCTTTAACACTTCTACACCTACTTAGTTTTTATACACTGTATTATTTTACATTTACTGAGCTTTTTTTGTGTTTGAAAAAACAGTTTTTCTTATCCTTTATAGAAGTAAATTTTTTCAGAGAGAAACAAATTTAATTTCAGCAATTGACCATGTTTGTCCATTTTCTGTTTTATTTATTTTTAGTTCATTTATTTGTATTGCCATAAAAACAATGAATCTGCGTGTCCTGCAGGTGGAGAGGGAGGAGAACGAGGCGTTATTTCATGGCATGGCCTTCGGGCCGATCAGGAGGAGAATCTGGAACCTGATGGAGAAGCCGTTCTCCTCGGTCACCGCAAAGCTGATGGGGGTCGCCTCCTCCATCTTGGTGCTGGTCTCACTGGTTGCCATGACACTCAACACTGTAGACGAGATGCAGTACAAGGTGGGTCTTTTACTTTGTGTGTGTGTGTGTGTGTGTGTGTGTGTGTGTTAGGTGGATGAGAGAACAAACAGTCCAGTTTGAGGTGTGCCTCTGCAGCTGGCCTGTCTGCCTTTAAGTCTAAATAGGAATAATTCAAAACTTCAAATGATGCTGAAATTTAACTTCAGAAAGGAATGTAGTGTGTTCTTCTGTATATTTATAGAATGAATACAAATCATGTAGTGCGTGCAAGAGCTTTATAGAAAATGTCTTCATGTTTGCGTTGGTGTGTATGTGAATGTCAAAAAGACCAAGAAATACACACTTTTGTCGTGTGATCAGTTCTTTTTCATGTTTTAGTCTACACAGACATGACAGTGTTGCAGACCTCATTGGAACAGATGTGAATATGTGATTTTTATCGTTAAAAACATTGTTAGTTTATTTAAACACAAATTCCCAAACCTCATACCACTGATTAATCAAACAAAAAACAGGATTTGTTTCATGATTTCCTCCTCCAGACAGCGTCAGGTCAGCCCAGCGGCAGATTCTACGGCGAGTACGTGGAATCGTTCTGTATCACTTTCTTCACCCTGGAGTATCTGCTGCGCCTGGTTTCCACCCCTGACCTCAAGTGTTTTGGCCGCAGCGTGCTGAACACCGTCGACCTGATCGCCATCCTGCCACACTACCTGCAGATGATGCTGGAGTACTTTGAGGACAAGGACATACACCCGCACTCAGGGGACATAGAGACGGTGGCGCGTGTTGGGAAGGTAAAAGCAACCTGATGGAGACTGTATGGTTTTTTTTTTAAATTCATTTTTTTTATTTTTGCCTCACTCATATTTCTTGGCTCTTCTTGTGTGTTTACGGTTGTCGGTAGGTGGGTCAGGTTCTGAGGATTATGCGTCTGATGCGTATATTCAGGATCCTGAAACTGGCTCGTCACTCAACAGGCCTGAGGGCTTTTGGCTTCACACTGAGACAGTGTTACCAGCAGGTCTGACTCCAGTTTGCTTCACATGAGTCGATTATAAGAATCAAAGGATAGAAGAATGACTTTTTTACTTGTATTCTTGTGTCTGTGTTTATCTGAGCATGGATCAAATCTAATAATTAGATGAGGAGCAGTGAATGAGGTTTCTGTGGGCCTTTGAGGACAGAGAGATGTTAGACTAATGGATGACGCCTAAAAGTTCTGAGCAAATACATCATCAATATAAGAAAATACAAATTAAATGTGTGTGTATGTGTGTGTGTGTGTGTGTGTGTGTGTGTGTGCATGTGTGTGCAGGTGGGCTGTTTGCTGCTCTTCATCGGGATGGGCATCTTCATGTTCTCAGCCATGGTGTACACGGTGGAGCACGACGTTTACAACACCAACTTCACCTCCATGCCACATGCGTGGTGGTGGGCCGCTGTGAGTCCACAAGCACATAAACACATACACACTAAAATTATAAAAAAAACTGAGTGTTCTTGCTTTCTGCAGGCTTGATTCCAAAAACAGACACAAATATTAATCACACAGAATGTGACGATGTGTTCATTCTCTTTGATATATAATCAACTTTAAAACAGTAAAAAGGCAAAATATTTAGTGTTTAACCTAATCATATTCATGGATTTTTGCAAATAAATAGAAAATAAATGAAACATTCCAAGCAAGCAGGGGCAGGGTTAAAGAAGGATGGGGATAGTTTTGAAATGGTTCACTTCATCGCTTCATCAAAGCATAAACACAGTTTGTTTGTAAATGATTGCATCCTATTTTATCTATCATTTTCATGGCATCATTTTTAAATTGAGATGTATTTGGTTCAATCTGGTGTCGTCTTTCATTCATCAGGTGAGTATTTCCACAGTCGGCTACGGTGACATGTTCCCTGAGACCAATCTGGGCCGTATCTTTGCCTTCGCCTGCATCTCCTTTGGCATTATCCTGAACGGCATGCCCATCTCCATCCTCTACAACAAGTTCTCCGACTATTATACCAAGCTCAAGGCCCACGAGTACACGGCCGTCACCAAGGCTCGAGGGAAGATTCGCTTCGGCAAGAGGGCGGCAAAGAGGTTTGCCGAGTGCTGCGAGGAGGTCGTTCAGCAGAGGTCATCCCGCCTGCAGGGGGCCAGCTACTAGAATTCCAAGCCTTTGTAACATTTGTCTGGATCGATGATCAGGGATGTGATCAGGACAGCAAAGACTTGAGAACCAGCAACATTCTGTAAAAGCCATTAGACAATTAGGACCCTGAGACAGAAACTGGCTCCAGGAATCATGGCAGCTTGAACCTGCAACTGCAGAGAACTCTTTAACTCTCTGGACCTCATTCAACACAAACGCACTCAGTCCAAGATCAAGACTGTATTTTTCCTGAGGAAACCTGCAATTAGCCATCCTATGTTTGTTTTTGTTATGCCCATCCCAGCATGCACTGGGATAAAAATACCTCTTGATCAGTGGTGGTTTAAATTTGAATGAAAAAACTGAAAAAAAAAACCAAACAACAGTTTATAAATGCTGTATTATCACACTGTTTACACACATCTGTCTGTCCGTACCATCATCATCATCACTGGCCTCTCTTCTTCCTCCATCTATCCATTTACCCTCTAAAGCTCACAAGTAATCCAGGACACAGAAGCAAACAACAGGACTAAAATAAATCATTAGTTGAAGGCTCAACATCTGGACAATAGATATGTTTATTTGCCCCATGTGTGTCTCTCTCTCATATAATAAACCTGTGTCTCTTTATCTTTTCCTGTGTTTTCATGTGTCTCTGTGTAAATGGAGTCATCACTGCTGAAAAGTGCAGACCATGTGTGACACTGAACCTCCAGACTGCACCGAAACACTTCACCATCAGAGATAAAATACTTCTCAGTTTACGTGTTTATTTATTATCTGCTTTAAAGTATAACACGATTACAGACTCATAATAATCTTTACTTGCAAACGCTGATCTTTTAGCTGACATAATTATCACTCACCAGGTACAAAATCTTTTAAAAAAATCTGAAACAGAGGACGGCAAAAACAATCAGGACTAATGGGCAGCAAGTGTGTTGTTTGTTTTCACAGTGAAGTCCTGAGTCCATCAGCCAGTTCATTTAAATTACTAAGTGATTTTGAAGTTGTTCATAGACATGTAAATGGTTTGGATTGGTCCAGGGGGTCGAGATATCTCGGTTTTCTATAAAACAACAGGAACGGTGTTCCTGTAGGACAAATATTGCTGGTGAATTTTGAAATACTGTAGTATTCTCATTACCGAAATGATTGTCTGGTTCCAGACATTTGGCTCAGTTCACTCCACTGACACATTTTACAGATGGGAAGCAAAGTGAAACAGTTATATCTGATATCAGGCAACCAAAGCGTAACTTAATTCACAATAGGCACCTCGAAAAATTTGGACAGAGATATCTAAAAACAAAATAAAACAAATACAAATAACTTGTGTAAAACAATGAAATTAAATTATCTGCATTGATAAAGAAAAATGGACAGAAATGTTTTCTGTGATTTTAACAAATGGTCCTTGTATAGCTCTTCTATCTGTGAACCATAAATTCTAAAATAGTTCCTTGTTTTTGGTTTTATAAACTTCAACTGCAAAGAGAACCAGGTTATTGTTCATAAATGTTCATGTTTTGTCATATTTGTCTTCCTGGTTAAAATCTGCTCCAGGTTTAATGTGCAGTTAAAGAAAAACTCAACACCTCCTCTGTTTTCATTTTGTTTTGACAACTTTACGTCAGTGTACTCAAACTGTAAGACATCAGTCATGCCGTCATCACTGATTTGCTGCTCTGAGCTTTTCTTCCTGAACAAAAATATTATTCATTGAGGCTTGCAGATCATCCTTTAAAAATGTCTATTTTTATGGTTTTGCTTGAGAAAATCACTGCAAGTGTTCATCGCCTTTGTGCAACATAATTGGTCAACTACTGCAGCAGCAACAATCCCTCAAGTGTTTGGTGTGGTGATGAGCCCTTTTTTTTTGATGAGTTGGCAGTTTGGTGTTTCATGAAAAACATTAAATATTTCTATAATACACACCTGTGACATCTTATGAAAAATAAAGGTATTAAATTTGTGTGTAAATTTGAGAGTTTGTGTGAGACAAAACAGGGAATACGAGTGACATGTCAGAGCAACCAGTCAATCATGGAAAACTTCACGGTTTTACAGCTGCAAAGCAAATGGCTTCATCCTCAAGATGAAACACTGCATCCATTCATTACTTGAGGTAAGGTAACTGGGTAAATTACTCATCTTTTCTGTTTAAACTTTGCTTGAAAACTTTTAAAACGTATTTTTATAATGACCACTTTTAGTGGTGTTTAAAATTTAGGAAATTAAATGCTGACATTCACATGATGGGTATTGGATGAGGTACAAAAAAGGGTCAAATGAAGTAAAAAACTGGTACCAGTTCCACTTTAAGAGTATTGGTAAAGTATTTTTTTCATACCCAGCCATACTGTTCACTTATCAATTGCTAGCACATGGACTTTTTTTTCTTTCATTGTTGAGCTAAGTCAATAACACTCAATGCTTCCTACAGATTTCCTGCAAATGTTTCCCAAAAAGCTCCTTGTTCTCCTTGTTCTCCTTGTTCTCCTTGTTCTCCTTGTTCTCCGACTAAATGATCTGAGGAGTTCAGGTGCTTTGATAATGTTTTGGAAAACTGACAAATTAATGTCTGCAAACGAAAGGTATCTCTGCTTTGGAGCATCACTTTGTCACCAAACATGTTTATTTTAATATTAACAGAACTCTTAACATTTCCACATAAAAACGTGTCCATTCATCCATCAGGTCCCGAAACAACAAGACAGTTTTCCTGCTTTCATCCACTTCCTGAAAACACTGCTGTTTGCAGCTACACTGGCAGTCTTTTAGGTGTTCTCTGCAAAAAAGATCAGACTGCTGCTGCTGCACAGGAAGTGATCCGTCAACATCACCGGTTTGTTTGAAATAAATAGTCTCTACTTGTTCAGATTCTCCAGCAGGATTTCAGCTCCTTTGTTGCCACTGAGGCTGCTGAGCTCGGACTTGATGGACTGCAGCGCTGCCTTCACCTCTGCAGCCACAGACTTGTCACAGCTGTTCAGGAGGCTGCGAACAAGAACACAGACAAAGATTTACAGGCTGGGATCACAGGCTCAAATGTCTGTCTGCTACATTTTGCGCCTTGTCAATGTTAACCTAACTTTTACAGAACAAAGTGTTGTCAACAGTGCAGCGCATGTGACGTCATTGCTTAGAAGTTTGATCTGGTTGTTAACATCTCCAGTAATCCATATATCTGACTTTATTTTCACTGAATCTCAAACTGAATGGAAAACTGATTTTTTGCTGCAGTGCACTGAGGGAGTTTCTTGCTTGGTATCTCAGAGACTTGATGTGTGCAAAGAGGTTTGATGTTGTCAGTCCAGCAGTGTATTGGAAACTTGAAGTTAAATGAAAACTCCAGATTTTAAAAACCTTACACAGCTCTTTCCTGTTTAACACTGGATGAGGAAGGATCTTTCCAGTGAAGTTATCCAGAGGCATAACACTTACCTGTAAAGTCTGTCTGTAAAGGAACAGCCAATTCAATGGGAAATGTGTTCTAATCTAATTATTCCAACTTTGACAATACGACCAACAGCATGGTCTCTAATGCATCTATGGTGTCAACCTGGCAACCTGAAGAATCATGGGGCAAGAGTGAGTGCAACACCTACTGGCCAGAAGGTAAAAAAAAAAATGTCTATATGACCTTTAACTAGTCACTTTGTATCATGTGATCAAACTGTCTTGTAAGTGTGTATGTGTGTGTGTTCACACTGACCTGCAGAGCACCATGGCTCCTCTGTTGACTTTGATCCAGCTCTTCAGTTTGTCTGTTCCCACTGTGTCAACCAGGATCCTGCCGAACCGCTCTGAGAGGGTGAGGGAGGCAGACAGCAACAGGGTGGGAGAGGGAGACAGAGAGGTTACGGGGTTATTGGTTTAGTGAAAAAGGGTGAACACATTCTGATGCAGCTGGCGCCCTCCTGTGGCCAATAAACTACATGATACTTTCACATAGCTGCTGTAGTCTGTATGAATCATAAAGTCAAAACTCTGTGTCTGAACTTCTGTCTGGTTTTAGCGATCACATCTCTGTTGTTGCTTCTTTTTTTATTTCCAAGGGCATTAAAATAATGTATCCGCACAAAGAATACCAACATAGAAATACTTTCAACACATCACTTGCAGCTACTATCTTTTATTAGGTAAGAAATGGTCCCAAATAGGTCAAATAGCAAGTTTTTTACTGACTTGAAATCACAATCATTTCATCTTTGTAGCAAACTGATATAAGCTGAAAAGAACATGATCTTGTGGGAGAATTTTAGAATATTGTCAGTTGTAATTTTGAAGCTGATGCAATTTAAAAATTTATTGCCTAAAACATCTAAAAGCTCCATTATGGTTCTATAAACACAGATATAATGGCCACTGTATCAGCTATTTACAGACTAAACACACAAACTCCCCTTAGTGTGCACGTGTTGGTTTACCTTCCTTGCCAGCCTCTGCCAGCGTCATGTCCTGCTCTATGAGCCATTTCAGCACCAGGTGTCCTGCCGGATGCTCCGCCATGTGAAGCTGCAGCAGAAACACAAACTCAGAGTGAAAAAAAGCAAACGAGACGATGACAGTAAGCTTCATCCGGGGAAACTGAGCTTGAATCAGATTTAAGTTTGTAGTACAATTCTAAAGAAAACACTCGCGGCATTCTTTAGTGATTTGTCGTACCACACACACATTAGCACAAATGCATTCACTCACACACACCCTACCTGTTCATTGACCCCCCCTGGCACTAACTCCTGCATGGCCAGCTGAGCCACGGCTGACATGGCGGGCCGCAGGTCCCCACAGGCTGAAGCCAGGATGTCACTGACGGTGACGCTGGTGGCTTTGTCTGTCACCATGGTGTCAGCGTTAGTACACAGATACTCCAGCAGCGGGGGAGAGACGACCTCCAGCAGCTCCTTCCGCCGAATCGCTGTGTCCTTTTTACTGATGAGAGGAAGACAACAGTGATGCATTGGGTGCTTTCTCATCAGAGAGCTGTTTGTACTGAAAACTGTTTTATCTATTAACTGTTGAACCTTGATATCTATTTAGAAAAAAATCTGTCAAAATCATCTTTAACTTTGTTTACCTGTGTGCTTTTTTTCCAAATACACTGCACTCAAAATACAGTGTGTGTGTGTGTGTGTGTGGGGAGGCAAAAAGAGTCAGTAACTATGACTGATTATTGACACCAGCTTTAAGGTGCTTTACTGCCACCTACTGTGACAAAGTGAGGATGGAAAGACATGCACACACACATGCACACACACAAACGCACGCACAAACAGACAAACAAACACAGAGCTGTTACCTGTTCGCATTCCCGTCTCCTTGCTCCAGCACCTTGATGATCTCTGGCAGCAGGTGAGCCGGGTCTCTGGGGCTCAGCAGGTACAACAGAACCTTCTTGCCGTATTTATTATTGATGACCTCATCCAGACAAGACAAGATCTCCTGAACAGGTGGGAAACAGGTGAGATGAGAGATTTATAAAAATAACTACCTGTCTCTGTAACAGGTTCAGTGACCACGTGTCATCAGACTCACTGAGAGCACGGCCTGTTTGACCAGCTTGGTGTCGTCCACACAGTCAAATATAGCCAGAAGAACCAGGTGACCAAACTCCCCCTGTGGACAGTAACGGTAATTCAAGCATGAAAACATGAATGAAAATCAATTTTAAAGAGAGGCTGGTAACCCTAAGTTCAGTTTATCAAAGACGCCTGCACTGATGATCACACCAGTGATTGTCTGCTCTGTTCACCAAAGAGACCAAACCCTTTGGCTCAGTGTGGAGGATTACTTTAAATCTTTACATGCACCCAAAATCAACATTCACCTCCTGGTACTTAATGGTCATTTAGAGTTCAAACTTTTCTGAAATCAACGAGCTGATGAAGAATTCACAGCTTGTTTGTTTGAATGGTTGAGCAGCGCTGAGACTCACCGTGGCAAACTTCACCATGTACGTCTTCATAGTTTTGATTATGACTTTTCTGTCCTGAAACAAGAAAAGAAAAGTTTGGCTCAAAACAAAGAAGCAGAGCACAAAACATTTATCTGACTTTAGCAACTCTGTTTCCCTGCACTAAAAGGCTGAACTGCCTGCATGTTTTCCACTGAGTGTTGTTTATTGCTGTGTGTTTTTGTGTGTGTGTATTAGTGTGTGCACACACCTTGGCCGTCCCGTGCCACAGACAGTGCATTGCTACCCGTGCTCCGTCGTGTGTGTGAGCCATGTAGACAACCGACTCTCTGATGGACTCGATCATCTCCTGCTCACCAAAGACAAGAAACAGGTTACAGTCAGCACCAAGTTAACTCATCAGCTTTTCTTTTCTTATGAAAAGAACTTTGTTGTGTTTTTTAATTTTGAGTTGCACAAATTTATCACTAAAGAAGGGCATGACTACATTAGTAATTATAGATCATTACTTAAGTGAAGGTGTTAAAGAGCCGCTTACTGTTCTCTGTTTGTCGGGTGCGAACAGGAAGAAGTCGAGAAAGACTTTGTGGACCAGAGAGTGTTTGATCACTTGTTCTCTGAAACAGACACGAATAAGGTGAGAAAAAGGGAGAATGAAAGAAAAAAGTATAAAATACATGAAGCTGCTAAATTTCATAACTTTTGTTCAGTAGTTTCTTATTTTCTTAAAATTTGCCTAAAAAGTCAGTAATCAAATGTTGCAGCTTTGACAGCAGGGGAAATTTATGTAACTTATTTATTTGACTTTGAATGTGAAAAAATCATGTTCCAAAGTCATTTGAAGGTTTCCAACAGCTTTCAAAGATCTTAAAACAAACTTTATTTTTTCCATGTGTGTTTAAAGTGTTTTTTGGGCTGATGGTACTTTTAACTTTATTTTTCGTCTGAATGTAAATTATTGATTTTTCTCGTCTTACTTTTGAGCCATGGGTGTCAGAATCTGCTTCATCTCGTCGATGATGCTGTTCACCTTGTCCGGGTTTCCCTCCACAACTTTCTCAATGGTGTTACACACTGATGACTGGACACAGAGACATTAACAACCAGTTCAGTCATCATTCAGTCAGTCAGTCATCAGCATATACTTTACACACAAAACCGCAGCCAATCAAATGCTGAGAGGGAGTTTAAAAATGATGCAGAGGCATGATGACGCCATCGACACTGGCAAAGATGGAGTAGGATCACAATCAGCTTGACTGGCCCAACGTGTGCAGATACAAGGAAGTTCACTGCAGTGTGACACTGCTCTCAGTGTTATCCAGATGTTTAGTTAATACACAGTGTTTTGTATACACAGTCAAATCAAAAGAGCAAAACAAAAAATCTCTGTCTCTTCTCAGCTTCCTCACAGACTTCCTGATGTTGCCCTCTGGAAGGCGCTATAGGTCCCGATCCACCAAATCAGCCCTTTTTAAAAACTGGTTTTCCTCACTGCACTAAATACTCTGAACACTTTACATTTACCCTGACAGATTTACCTGCACTTTATAGTTTAGGTCCATAAATTTTGAAATCACTGTTTTATGTGGTAACCTGTGTTTACTGTGTGTCTGATATGTGTTTATGACTGATGCTGATGTGCTGATGTGAGTGTGTGTACCTTGCAGACAGTGTAGGTGTTCCCGTACAGCTCCTCAGTGAGCATGAGTCTCTGCGCGAGCACAGCTTTGTCATTGTAGGCGTACTCGATGATGGACGAGGCGGCAGCGTGGCGAAGCATCGGCTTCACGTGACCTTTAAATGTTTGCATCACTGCTGATATCAACTCCTTGTTTCTGTGCAGGAATAACATGCACACAATTCATACACACGTTCACACACACTACTTCAACAACATTGTGAGTTTTCATCATTTTGTCAGAATGACAAATTGAGGAGGAGAATTAAGGAGCTCTTTGGATGAAAGGAGAAACCTTTCCAAGTATTTTAACCAGTTTTCGGGGTGATGATTAATTACAACATATGAGCCTTTCTGTGGTTTAGGTCTGTTAATGTTTCAATGCAGAGCATTCTGAGTTTACTTGTTAAAATGCTCTGCATTAGGAAACTTGCTTATGCAGAAACCAGTCTGAGCTGACTCACCCGTACATCAGCAGTTTTTTCACTACGTGTCGGCCATACTGCGACTTACACAAACCGATGATGTCATCTGTGGGAGACAACAAAGCGCAGACAGTTATAGCAATAGCAATTCTTGCTGGTGTAGAAAGAAGCATTATAAGAAACGCTAAAATAACAATAAAAATTTTAATAAAAATTTTAAAATATAACTATGACAAGTTAGCTAAACACAAAACAAATTATAGCATTAAATCCGTAAAATCTAGTTTTTGCCAGACTGAAACATTAAATCAACTTTTTTAACATCATGTAAACAAAGTGAGTCACTATAAGTCAGCTGAGAGCTAAAGCTGTAAAATCAGCACAGTGATGGTTACTGCCACCTACAGTTGACTTATGATATGAACCCTTGTTATTGGTAAAGATGAGGGTCACACAGACGGTTACAGTAATGGAAAGTTAAACAGGTGTCAGATGGAGAAATCAGACTTGGCTGCTCACCTTTGAGCTCCTCAAACACTTCCTGTCTCTGCTCGTGGCTGCCGAACTGGATGAAACACTGCAGCACTCGGACTGAGTCGTGAGCAAACGCCATCTGGAGAGGCAGGAGCATCAGAAACATCAGTCCATGAGATTTCAGAACATGTAAACCAAAATACAACTTCATGGCAGTAAGCGATTCTTCCTGTCTGACTGCTCCTGTTTCTCAAGCCTTCAGCTTTTAGTTTCTCTCAGTGTTTCCAAATCTCAGCTGGTAACTCGATAACTTGAATATTACAGTTGCTGACAGAACAAACCTTTAAAACTAAGACACCTTTTGCACGTGAATTATCTTTTAAAAACAAGCTACTAAATGTTAATCAAATCAAATGTTACAAATCAAACCTTTGTATTAGTATATTCACAGATCTTTAAGAGAAAATTTATCTGGTTGAGTGGCAGCTGGTCGCAAGATTAAAATACAAAAGTGCCACCTACAGGAACTGTGGTCATAGAAAATCTTAAGACAATCCTGTCCAACACTGTTTGACTGACAGGTGATCTGTGGGTACAAGCACTGAAGATGCTGACCAGACACCTTATTTTTGTCGTGTTTGCAGTACACAAATGAACAGGCACAGACACACTCACCTGTTTGATCTTTCCACGGATAAGATCATGAAGCTCCTTCATCAGTTTCCTTTTAAAGTCGTTGTCACACTTCTTCCTGTTGACAGACAAACAACACCGTCCCCTGTCAGCATGCTGGCTGTAGCTCCTAAAGCATCACTTTATACAGGCAGCTACTGGGGATGTGAGCTTGATCACTGCAAGGAGTAGCTGAATGGTTTTGCATTGTGTTGCAGAAAAAGTTAAACCTGGTTCAACTCTCTTACCAAGTTTTGTTTTTTCTTTCTTTTCTGCAGCTCACTATATCAGCATCCCCACTGTCAAAACCGTGGCCTCAATGTTTGGGGAGTTAGAAGTACTTTTATATATTTTATAGTGTGACTCACTGGATGAAGACCGTTGTTGGGCATCTATTGTGTGTGTGTGTGTGTGTGTGTGTGTGTGAGTTTGTGTGTGTGTGTGTGTGTGTGTGTGTGTGTGTGTGTTTGTGTGTTTATGTGTTAGTGTTTGTGTGTGAGTTTGTGTATCTGTGTGCGTGTGTGTGCGTGTGTGCGCGTATGTGTGCGTGTGTATGTGCGTGTGAGTGTGACTCTGTGTGTGTGTGTGTGTTCTTTTCTATTTTTGATTTTTTTACAGTGACCAGAAATACAAGACCCCTTTTAGATGAGACACCCGACGGTGCACTGTTGGCCATAAACACTTGTATGTGTGCATGTGTATGTGTGTGTTAGTGTGACTGTGTGTGTATGTGTGTGTTAGTGTGACTGTGTGTGTGTTTGTGTGCGTGTGTGTGTGTGTGTGGGTACGTGTGTACCTCCTGAGCTCTCCCCACACTCTTTTTGCCTGAGAGATGATCTCGAACATGTCCTTTCTCTCCGCCTGCTGCCTGTTCTTCTTCAGATCTTTCTTTCTCTGCTGCCTGTTCTTCTTTAGCTCTTCCTTTGTCAGCTCCTTCATCTTTGGCTTAAACTCACCTTTCTTCATCTTCTTAGCCACTGGACCTGACCACACACACACACACACACAAAAATTAACGTCAATGTTCTTACACCTTAGTGTTAATCATCGAGAAATAACAGTTTGAATCCAAGCAGAAGTTCAAGTTTAGACCTTAAGCACAGTAGACAAAACAGACAACATACCACAAGCCCATGTGACACACAGCTATTGATCTGTCTTGTTTAAACTGGCCAACTTCCAGAAAGTGCATATTGTAGCCGGATCGAACAAAGATAAAGATTTACTCGCTGATTTTGTTTTATAGGCAGTCAGACAGATAAAATACATCTCTAAAATTCCCAATTATTCTAATTTTAAATGTAATTTACACAACTACTCTAAATGACTGTCTCCTCAGTTAAGTTTTATTTTACCAGTGTAGACCAGCCAAAGAATATTTAGTTAATACTTTTAAAATTCCACATGAACAATTCTGATTCTCCTGATAAATGTTATTTATCTTTTCTCAAATGGTGAAACAAAAAAAAAAAAGGAGCAGATGCCGGAAGATACATTTTAATTAAACTAAATTATAAGTAGTGTGTTCACTGTGTACCAAATTAATCAGAGCACACCAGGCTAAATTGCTTCTTTTTACCAAATGACTGGATGCTAACAAGCACTGTTGCATTTAAAAGGCTGTATTTTTTAAAAACGGAATCCTGTGCAGTACTCACTCTTCATAACACACACCAGGGCTCCATTACTACACTATTGAAAGGACACTTAATACAAAACATCGAGGACAAAGCATCCGTGATCTGTGTTAGCTAATTATTATCCAGTTTAGCTCAGCTAAGAATCACAGAATCCACTGAGACGTTAGTGTGTCTTTGACCACCGAGCCTGTCTGTAACAGGTTGTCTTCGAGACAATGTTGTTGGTGCAGAGAGGCGAGACAGGTGAAGTCACTCCACTCCGTGTGTGTGTGTGTTTGGAGGGGCTTGAACTTCAGTAAAACACAAGAGCAGAGGATGGTAACATTTATGTAAAAATCTCAGCAGAAGTACAGATAGTCTGCATGCTACATATGGGAAAATGAACAGAAAAGAAACACTGTCTTGGTTTTTAGGTCGACCAAAAAAGGTATTTAGGTTTCAGGACACATTGATTGATCTTGTTCACCACTTTGTTTGGTTTTATATATCATAAATAAATTGTAATAGTCATAAGTCATTACTGCTCCCTGAAACTTTTACTACTACTTTTACTAGCAGTGTTGTACTGTGAACTTTGAGTGGAAACACTAGCTGGTTAAAATATTTTGCAGCAGTGAGAAGCAAAAGACAAACATGTTGAACTCTCAGTAATCTGACAGATTTTTCTTACCTTCACCCTCTTTGTCTTCGTTTTTCTTTTTAAAAGGCAGTTTCCTCTTCTGTGGGCCCTTGCTCGTTTTGGAGAAAGCAAATTTCTGTTGCTTCTTCCCACCATCTCCACCCTTCCCTGGTTTGCTCTTCTTCTCTGTGTTGTTGTATTTGAAAGGCCTTTTAGTGCCTGGCTTGCTGCCTGGTTTTCCGCCTGGTTTTCCACCAAGTTTGGCCCCTATGGAATCTAAACAAAAATAAGACATTCTAATGACAAACCTGGTTGAAAGTGACACTGAAAATAGTTGAATAATCTTAACTTTTAGCTCACCTTTCTTTTTCTGTGAAAACTTTTTTCCACTTTTAGCCTCCATCTTGATGTGACAGGCAAAAAAGAGACAGGGACAGCAACAGAAAAATAGATAAGCAATGATTTTTTTTTAGCATTTTTTAATTCCAAAGACTCACACATTACCAAACCTATTTCAACTGGTGACTCAGTAGATGAGCAGTAAGTCTACCTAAGCTGAAAATGTCTACTGTAATCAAACACCAGAATAAAACACATCTGGATATCAAGCACTGTGTCTTAACACTTAGAAGTCTAAACAATTTTTGCTGAAAACCTTCGTGTATATCTTGTCTGAATGCTGATTTAAAAAGAGTTGCACTTAAATAGAACCGTACTGTTCGCTACAGGTCAAGATGGGCCGGGAAATCAGATACATCATGCATTTAAGTTAAGAGCTCATTCAAAATTAGTCAGTGTTATGATTTTAAAGACCTAAAACACTGTTAGACACATAAATAATTAGGTGGAAAATCTGCACGGAGCACATCACAAAACCTAGAACAGTAGCGAGTGTTAGAGTAAATGTAATGTTGAACATGCAAGAAATATGACAAATCCAGATGGAAATGTCAATTTAACCTTCTATGTTAAACTGATTGCTGCTCTTAGTCGGTACTCTGCATAGTCCGTTTCTGGAAGCAAGTAGTACCAAGTTCTTTAAGATAAGAGGCAGAACACAAACAAGAAAACAGCTCCGTCCACTTCTTACGACCGAGTAAAACAATACGATAAGACTGCACTCCTAAGTACCTGTTTTGTTAAATACTGCCTTTTTTGACGCTTAAGCACATTTGTAGGTAACAGACAATGTCCTTTCACTCTTCACTGCAAATTAACCTAATTTCGATAAACTTTAGAATGTGTTGTTGCTACTTTTCTGGTTCTTTTTCAGAAGCTAGCCAGCTCATATCATGAAAAGATGAATGTCAATTAACATTATTATTCTAACGATAACGCAAAGAGCTTCTCTGGTTTATCTGTACTATTAGAGCAAACATTAACCAGATATATTACATTTTTTACAGGCGTTACTTACATTCCAGATGTACCTACACGCTGTCCCTACTCAGTCCCATGCGTTCTGATACCAATACGGTTTACGGCACATATCGTCCAATCAAACAGAACCGTCACTGCCGTAAAACGCAGGTTGCTGCGACAACTCTTCTCACTTAACACCACAGTCAATGCTTAACACAGATGAGCATCAACTTTTTTATTCATGTTATATATTTTAAATGTTTGATCCACTAAGAAATCTAACACTGTACAGACAACAGCATACTG
>JAUZTA010000014.1:2719164-2730264 GCA_034780835.1 Ctenochaetus striatus | reverse complement strand
GTTCTGTGACCTTTATGTTCTTCCATGGAGCAGAGGTAACAGATACACTGCTGATCAGTGCAGCAGAAAACCTTCATTACTTTATCATGATGAGAGCAGGTGTTCTCCTGAAGCTTCTTGGAGGGGTTGATCAGCTTGTGTTTTCCAAAGGCAGGAGATTCATAGTGAGGCTGGAGGTGTTGCTCACAATAGGAAACTAAACACTGCAGACAAGACTTGAGGGCTTTCCGCTTTGTTCCGATGCAAAAATCACAGGCCACATCTTCAGGCCCAGCATAGAAGGGATCGCTTGGAGCAGCTTGGAGTTCTGCCTTTTTCAGCTCCTCCACTAAATCTGCCAATATGGTGTTTTTCACCAAGGCTGGCCTCGGTCTGAAGGTCTGTCTGCACTGAGGACAGCTGTGGATTTCCCTCTGATCCTCTTCATCCCAGTGACCTCGAATACAGTTCTTACAGTAGCTGTGCCCACAGGGAATAGTCACCGGAATCCTAAGTAGATCCAGACAGATGGAACAACAAAATTTTTTCTGATCCATCAGGTTTTCTTGCTGCGTCACTTCACCTCAAAGAGACAGTGAAAATGAAAAAGTTTCACTCTCTCATTTGAAAAAAAAAAAAAGAGCACTGATCCTTACCAAAGTTTAGTTCCCTTTACTTGTTATGGTTTGCTGATCTGCAGTGAATGGGGATATACTTTACAATGTTAGTTCCAGCCATCCAGACACTGGTAAATCTGTGAAAAGGATAGGAGGCAGAAAAATCTGCACTAAATGGGACTGGCTGTGTCGGACAGCAGGAAGAAGAGGGAGGGGTTACTTTGCTATGATTCATTCCAGGAAGGAGAACAGTATCAACAAAGCAGGATGTGTTTACCACATACAGTGAACAGCATGACACATAAAATTGAACAAGTTCAACATGATAGCATGTTTGTTTAGAGTGTACAATTAAATATAATCAGAAAAAAATGATAATTTAGTTTAAAAGTTAATGTACTGAGTCAGTCTTCTCAGGTTCTATTATGCTTTAGAAAGCATGGGCTGTAGTACTGGAATATACAGTATGTCTTGAACTCTTAAAACAGCTCTGTGTAGATCTATAGTGAAATGTAATCCTTAATTTTTTGTTTTGTTTCATGGAAGTGGCTGTTTCTGTAAGAGAAATGTTTGGAATATTTCAAATTTTTATCCACACACAGTTTGGTTGAACTTCTCTATCATGACTTTGTTTTACCACCAGGTGTCTCCCTTGGCTATTTTTTTACTGAGTGTCAGTAATTGTGCTTATTTCTTGAATTTCTCTCTTTTTTTTGAATTAACTGGTTTATTTTTGCAGCTGAGTTTCTACCATTTCATTGTATTTTGTTGCCCTGATTGTGTAATTCTAATGTTCATCTATTTAAACAGACTTTCATGTTTCCATGGGTGACAAAGATCCAACAGGATGTAAGGATAAAATTACACATGAGGTTAATAATATAATTTCATCATCAACATCAGTTAACAATTTTTAAGACCCCCTCCAGTAAAAAACAAAAACAAAAATGGGGAGCTGAATTTGTGGTCAGTGCTGTAGGTGTTAATTTCCACCTTAAAACATTGGTATATCAGTCTTAGAAAGGCAGCCTTAGACAAGACAAGTTTCATAGGTCACATACCCAAAGAACCAACTCCATCAAAGGGGGTAGGGCTGGTGGGGCTATTGTGTATAGTTGGCACAGGCTAAAATCTCGCCACAGGGAGACATGATGTCAAAGATGAAACCAAAGCTAGGTTGATCTACATCATTATTAGCTAACAGCTAACATTGACAAGCCGATGCATAAAATACATTACAGTTTTGGTTTTACGATTGTATTACTGACATTACTGTCACTTGCAGGCAACTGCATATGATTTGGTCCTTTTCTTCTTCTTCAGTAGCTGTGTCTGACTCATGTGTTGTCATTGTGTATGTTACATAGCTAGCAAGATGATGCAGCACTCCACTCAAAATGTGTGATTCATTCCTTCCTGCCTGTCAGTGGCAGTGACAGTAAATTCATCTCCTAACCCTCTGTTGCAGGTCAAGACCTTATATAAACAAAGTCTCCGGTGTGATGTAAGGCAATAAATACCATACGGTAGCTAATGTCGCCCTCTTTGATCTTCACACAATTGCCTGGCATTCTTTGCAAATTAATTGCTGTACAGATTTGTGTTTTTATCTTGAATTTTGCTTCAGCATCCAAAGGAGATCAGCATATTCTATGTTGATTGATGTTTGTCATCTTTCTTCAGACTCCATTGTCTCCACTGACTCCATTTGTTGCCCTCTAAGTCTGTGGAGCATCTGCTGAGCAGAGAAATGGAGAAGTACTGAGCTGTGAGAGGGACCCTGCCCTTTGCAAGCAGTACTGCATGCAGCCCTAGCCAAGGCTGGACTGGACAACATACTAGCCACAGCCTGTGGTCAACCCAATGGTTAATCAGGCTCCTGTAGCCCCTGCCTTTTGAAGTTCACTGTAGAGGGGATGCTAGGACACTTGACTCCATGCACTGGCAGAAGAATGTAACCTGGATGCCTCCATGCTTCCTGTGAACCAGTGTATTGCCTTGCTGATCCTTTTATTGGATGTGGCACTGAAAGACCATGCCCACTGTCCCAGGCCACAGTACTGGGTTACTGATGGTCTTTTTACAAGAGCTATTGACACTGCTGCTCCAGTGGCTCATATTGCAAATTCCCTCTCAGTTCTCATTCTTGCCACATCCCAAGTGTTACAGCCAGAGCAAAAAGGGAAAGAGATGGGTGACACAAATAGTGTGACATTTATGCCATTGCTTCATTGCTCAGATGCCCTGGCCACTTGATCTCCAACCTCTAATGACACAGCGTCCACTGTCATTGTCAGATTATTGTATGCAGACACTAGAATAACTTTAAATTGTGTGAGGGCAGTTGTTCAGACTGGAGATAGAATGGGCCATAGAGCAAAAGAAGCAGTCAAGTTCGGCTTCAGATGCCCGGGATTACCAAGACAGGGGCCACTGGCCCCCTTGCACAGTGCTCAAGGAAGTCAGCACAAGTATCCAACAACCCTTACATCACCTAAACTAACATGACCCTAAACATAACCAGGCAAGATCAGGACCTTCTGTCATGAGTCTATGAGTTAGTCTGACTGTCCAGATGTGGCTCAGGTTGCTGGAGAAGCCAACAGTGGGCGCAGGGCTATGATCACTGAGATCCTGTCTACATCCTCTGCAGAGATGGTAGAACAGATGGGTCCTTGTTTAAACGGGCTGGACAAAGTCAGAGTCACTTACAGGTGTCTTGGTCATCTACGCCAGCAGAAGGACTGCATTGTGATCCTCTTGGCTTCGGTGGTGCCAATGGATAACTCACCTCATGGTTGGAGGGGGTAAAGCTGAAAAAATTCTGCTGAGACAGTTTGAAATCCTAAGAAGATAAAGCAGCACATCAGTGTCCTAGAAATCTAGACTGCTTGGCACTTGAGCACTTCTTGCCCTTTTTCAAGTGCTCATTCAAAGAGGGAACTCCTCAGCAGTGTTTTATATCGACCATCAAGGGGAGCAGGTCACTGGAGTCCCAGAGAGAAGCAAAGAGACTCCTGATGTGGGCTTGAGAGCGATGCAGCTACCAACCCTTGTGACAGATTATGTCTCAAGCCAGAGGCTGCCTTTTGGGAATGATCTGGGATCAGTATGGGGAAACCCATTTAGATCTATTCACCTCAGAATGCACAATCCATTGTCTTCTTGGCAGAGAACAGTGCCACAATTGTGTCAGCGGCTCTTTTCAACACCTGCCTAAGGACCTTCTTTGTGCATTCCCTATAACCCCCCCTTACAGTCCCTATGCTTCACAGAGTGAGGTTTCAGTATAGACCTTACTGACTGCAACGGCTCTTTCCAGGGGGTGGAGGGGGTGTATGATAACTGTTAAGTAACACTGTCTTAATTGTGAGGAGACAGGGGGCTGAGGGGGCTCCTGACCTTTAAGGGACATACCGTCTTCCTTGCAGTGTCTTTTCAATCCTGGCTAGCCTGCCTTTACCTTGAGTATGTAAGTGGCAGCTGTATTGCTAAATCATTGATGGCTGGCCAGCTGGTGGGCTTTACTAGATATCTCAGTTCTTGCATGGTGCAAGAAGTTATGCCCCCCTGGGTAAACATGTTGCAGCATGGAAATTTGACAGGTGTGGAGTTAAGAGAGATGTAAATGAAAACTAATATTTTTTTTTCACTTTCTGTTGGTCCAACATGTCTTTGGTCAAAGGCAGACAGCTGTAGGAAATATCTTTTCCTTAGTGAAAGTTTTATCTTACCATAAATGCAAGCTTGAGGAGAAGGCCAATTGGTTTTGTCCATTGGCATTGTAGTGGTACACTGTAGCAACCCAGAGCTTTGACGACAGGCTCTGTCTAAACAAAGCCTTTCCCCCTTGATTGTTGAAACAATCAAGCAGGCTCATTATTGAGCAGGTAAACCTGCATCCTTGAATGTGATGTCATTTTACCAGGGGTGTGTCAATATGCTGGGCAGCCTTGAGGGGGGTGTCACTGTTAGAGATCTCTTTTGTGGCATCAAGGACAGTGCATTGCACATACTCATTTTGGGTCCATATTGTCAGCAGTAATCATGCAACTGGCTCCTGCAAGCTCACCAGTTATTGTTCCTTGTGACACTGTTGGTATGAGTCATCCTCTTTGTTTACTGCAACTCACAGTATAGAAGGAATAAAACAGAGTGGTAGTTACAAAGGTAACTATGGCTCTGAGAATTCCTGGATGACTGTGAGTCATGCTGGTCACTCACAACCTTTCAGAGTGAGAAGAAGAGTCCAGTAGCTACCATATGGTATGTATAACTGGGACAAACAGGTAGCTCACAAGTCTACATATGACTTTGTATGTACAGGTTTTAAACAGCGCAGAATGTGAGGAGACTTCACTAACTATAGTTGCCTTTGTGAATTCTGATGTTGAATATACTAATTTATGTCTGTTTTTTACACCAAAGAGGTGAAGTGAGAGTTGTCTGTGTACTTTGCCACTCTCAGCGAGACGGGAAAGGCTGCATCACGTGACAGCTGACGCAGATTTAAATGAAATCCCAGGCAAGCTAGATTTAGTCCATCAAAAATTCAAAAACTAATCATACCCATGCAGTTTGCATTAGCAGAGTGAAAACATGGTTGAATGTGCAGATGTTGGGTATTAACTGGATCTTAAAGCTTCCCCCTGCCATCTACCCAAAAATCAGTTTATAATCTCTAAAATCTAAGCAGAAGTCATTATTTGTCTCATAACCCCTAACAAAGTGTCAGCAGTTACAAGCTGAAAAGCTAACAAATAACATAATCAAATAAAAGATGTTTATTACATTTACCGTTCTGATATGCCCGCCTGTCACTGATTTTGGTGCACAACAGACTTCTCATTTCATTCTGGTCTGCCTGACACCACATGTTTCTTGTAACGCTAATATTAGCCATCTTGATGCATGCCACTCTGTCATCCATCATCCTATCACAAGCAACAGTGGTGGGAGAGGCACAAGACCTGTGATTGATAGATTTTGAATGTTCAAAGCGAGAGAAGGAGTAGATGCGCTGCCAACCCCTCTTTTTTAAATTTTATGTGTGAAAAAAACCCTGTAACCAAAACATTTATCATAGTAGAATGTATCTGGAGAGAAACTTCTAGATATTTTTTTTGCGTTAACTTATAATAATTAAGTAAATGTAATGTTTGGCTTAAGACAGTTGCAGTTAGATGGGTTCCCTACTGCTCTTGTCCAAAGTTGTTTATGTTAATAAAATAAAATGAATGAAGTTGATTATATTTAGCAAAGAATTAGAAGATTATCACACTGGTTTGTATAAGTTTTTGCTGGTAGTAAGTGAAGGTAACTGCATTGAGAATGTGAAGCAATGTTATATGCTACATGTTTATGAAATGTTAGATATAGACTGCAATGTTTACCTCTGTTCTGTACAGTTTGTTGATGTTTGTTTAGTGTTTTTCAGTAATTTTCTATTGAGATTCTTAAATGACATAATACTGATACGACAGACATCTGCCTTCTGTGTAATTAGAAAGGAGAAACCTGACATGTGAACCAAATCTCATTTCTCCATGGCAACAGGTTGTGCTGGTAAAACTTTGATCCTGACACATTGTGTCAACAGCACACGCATGGTCAAACGTTAATTCACTCTGGAATATGCCAACAGCTAACAAACACACACACAAACACACCTGCACAGACCAACATGTCCACTTTATGTAACTATATCCCCAAAAGCTTTCAAGAAATGTGTGTATATGTGTTTTCACAAGCTGAAAGAGCATTTGCTCTGGCACCTCACATGTTTGCCGAGGCGCATGGTAGCCATGGTGACTAAAAAAGCAGCCAGTAAGATTTGATTGAAAGATTAACTGGAACACAGTAAGTAGGTATGGTTAAATATCAAAAATACCAGCAATAGTGAAAGACACAGGCCTGTTAGCCAGCAGAGTCCACATTAAAGAAACAGACATGGACAGACACAGGAGTTCTCCCACAGAAAAATTGGCAGTAACAAAATTAATACATAAGTAAAACACAACAAACGCTTCAAGAGATAAGACTGGTGATATTTCAGTTTTTTGTTTTTATTGCCATCATATCCCATAAAAAGACAGAAATCAACAAGTGTAATATTTTGTCTTCCATTACTGTCTGACTCTGTGACCATCAGCTCAGCCCTAAGCCCACTGAATACTACTGTGTCAGTGCAGTACTTTCCAGAATTATTACTGTCTTTTTTTTTTATTTTTTAAAAATTCTGTAAATGTTGCTCGTGCAAAGGGACATAGGGCATTCATTGAGGACAATGTTCAGTAGTGAGTTCATGCATATTTAGTGCTTCAGTGAATATTTGGGGCAGTAGTGTATGTGGGACTGGGTCAACATGAACTACACAATAAACTAATCATTGTGTTTTTTTATAGTCTTTAATGAACAATTGAGCTGTTTGATGTGGAGGAATAGGATATATCAGGCAACACGTTAGTGGTATCAGTATTTTTTTTGCTTGGCTCTTTTTATTCTTAATAAACAAAAAATATAACTAGATTACTTTGTAGTTCTTGGGTATATGCTGATACTGTGGTTGCTATTCCTGTTTTGTATTCAATGTATATTTAGTGTTTTTGCTTTGTAGTGTTACTATAATTCTTTCTACATTTTAATTCTATAGCTACTTATGTTTTGTTTCGTAGGTATGATGGAAATGTATAGTAACTGCCAAGTTAGCAAGTCAACCACTGATGTGCAGAATCATAATTATGGTAGTTTTTCATTGTAGTTATAGTGTAGGGTGTAACAGTTGTTTAGTTTGCCCATTTGTGTGACTTACAAAATATAACATATCAAAATTGGTCCAAGGTTATTTTCTGTTACAGTGTTTCCTAATATTAAGCATATATATATAAAAAAAGAAGTTGTTTCCTAGCAACCTCGATCCAGTAAAGTGATCTTTGAAAATTTATTGTTGGATCATGTTGCAGTAAATTAGATTCTTTAATTAATCTTTCATAATTAATTAACCTTGATGCATCCCTTTCACAGTGGAGTTGAATTTAAGCCACAGTTTGGTGAACAACTTCATTTTTAATGATATTATAAAAAAATATATTAAAGGCCTTGGAGATTTTCATGGTGGTTTCTTCATCCATGAATTACAAATCAGCATACTTGACTATTTAATTCACAGCGGGCTACGGCATGTGTAATCAGTACTGTCAGTACTGTAGGTGAGTGCATATGTGAGTCAGTGCATGGGATCAGTGTTGTATATGGCAGCAAAACAAGCTAACTGTCAACCAAAAACCAAATGAGTGTCCTAGGGATGACTAATAAAAGGCAATAAAAGCAGTAGTAACTTTACAGGCACACATGGAAGAGAGGGTTGCCACAGTCAGTTGATTTCCGTTTACTGTGATTAACTCAGTGCTCTGAGTTTATACATGTTTGAAATATTTTTTGAATAATATGATTAGATTAATATGAATATAGGTTATATAAAAAATTAATAACACTGTTAATAACTGCAAAAAAGCCTTACAGCTTCACTGTAGAGTAAAACAAAAGTGATTCCTTCAGTTTGCTGTGGCATCCAAGAACCGCGTGTTTTATTTTGTTTTCATTGTAATAGGTCTTCCTTTTTTTTTTTTCGAAATGTAAAATATTAGTACAACATTTTTTTCTTATGTTTCCACCTGTTGGACATTTAGGCCAAAGTGAATGAGGAAGGAAACTGTGGGTTCTAGGACCCTGAGGGCTCTTATCTCTTCAGTTCAGATGCCAAATGTGTAACCTCCATACACACACGATGCTGCCTTCACTTGATGCAAGAATTGTGAGCTTTACATGTCCTTCATGAGATTATTCTAATTTTAGATAGTAATTAGGACAAAATTAATAGGATGAAGTTTATTTTTAACCTGACTAATTTTGGGGAAATCATTTTAAAACAATGTAAAAAGATGAAACTGGGAGTCCTAAAAATGTGTGAACTTCTCTTTACAAAACAACACACAGAAGGGTGCATAAATACTGTTGCTCTTTTAAATGACTGTAAAATTTCAACTGGTTAAACTGTCCTGGTCCAGCATGGGCAGGTAGGCCTAATTAAAAGCAATAGTCTTTCTTGTCAAGTGCAAGGAAAAAATGATACCACCCTAGATTAAACTGAAGCAACTGCCAGGACACACTCGGCTTAGTTTAGTATTAAGACAGGAAGCTGGGAAACAGCTCTGTCTCTGTCCAGAAATAATGAAATCCCCTACAACAGATAAAAAGTACATACATACAAAGTGGGCCTATTTTAGTTTAATCTGTTCAAAAATAACATGTTACCTTATTTGCATTATCTACATAAGAGTCTTCACCATAGAGGCAGCCTATCCACTAGAAGGCCACTTGTTCTTCCCTTGCTTCCCACCTTAATGCTATTAAGCTAATCATCTTTGCTTTGTTGCATCAAATTAAATGACAAAACTAAACATGACAGCATTTTGGTCTTCTCATCTAACTGAGCAAGACAAGGAACAAGTCTTTATGTCAAAAAATGTCAAACTATTAATTTTAGACACCACATCCTCAAGTAAAAATGCTGGTTTTGTTAAGAGAGGTTTGGCAACAGAGTTGGAGCGCTAAGAGAAAGAGCGCTAGCAGTTAAGCTTTCTTTAATGCCACTTCATACTTTCTTCCCACTAGAAAAAATTTAAAAAGTAAAGGTAATTACTTTGAAACAAAACTAAACAGGCGCTCATATAAGAACACAACAAAATAAAACAAAACAAAAACGACAGTGAGCCAAAGTTTGATTTGACAACACATCTTATAGGCCTAACTCAGAAACTTGTAGTGTTCTTTTACACAAAAAATGTTTTAAAATAACAACAACAAGTGTCAGAGAAACAAGGACCAAATTTTGTAGGCTCACATAAACATTTAGTGCAGTCCAGGAAAAGTTTTAGCCTGGCAGCGCCTGTTTGCTAACAACTGAGATATCCGAGCTTCTTTAGAGTCTCTGAATGCGGCACAAGCGTCAAACCTCCACCCCTCGAGGAAGCTGAGCGACATCCGTCAGATTCGTCGGACTCTCGGAGGTAAGCGCAGACCCTCCTCAGCCTGCACCCTCTTTAAACGCCCCCCGCGCCGTCAGACCGAAGCTCCGGGCAGGTTTGGTGATCTCTGCGCGGATTCTCCTCTCCATCGGGACTGTGGGAGAGATGCGACGTCTCGGAGGAGGAGGAGGAGAAGACGAACTGGCCAGGCAGCAGCAGCAGCAGCAGCAGCAGCAGACACCTGAGGGGAGGATCTGAGTTTGTTTCTGTAACGTCAAAGAAAGGTAAGTGCCAAAGACAAAATTAAAACAGAAAGATTGCACATGCCACGTTCTTCAGGCTCGAGTCGTGCCTGATGCAGATGGTTGTCAGGTTGTTCTCTGTCGGTGCGTTTCTGTTTCACTTGTCGTTTCCAGCATCCATAGAAGGCACCCGGTATGAGTCATAACCCGGCGCAGGGCTGCTGTAGGATCATGTTCAGGAGCAAAGTGTCTGCAGCCTCTGGATCTACAGTCCTTTATCAGTGGCTTCACCTTTGTGTTGTTTAGGCAAATGACCATGTAGTGTTTGCGTGCGAGTGTGATCTGCATGAATTTTTCTCCCCAGAGTTATAGTGTGTTTTGACGGGAGTCCGTGTGTTCAGACACAGACGTGTATGGGACATAATGTTTCACCTGAGTGGAGTTGATAAGGCAGAATTTCATCAGGGTTTAACATGAGGTGTTACTGTTTTAGAGGACACTCCTGTCTACTTTTGGTCTGGAGCTGTTGGAGCTGTTTTCAGTGGCTTCTGTAGGTCTGTTAGTTTAAATTAAGGAGAAATCACAAACCTGCAACATTCCAAGACTTTTCAGACAAGGCTGTGCTCTAACTTTGTGTGAACAGTTTGCGTTTGACCTGTTTCTTGTTTAACCATGGAGTACATTTGTGTACATGGTTCTCCTAGCTTGGTGTGGAGGGGCCTGCCCACTGCAGAACCCTGACCTTAACATCATCCAGGACCTCTGTGATGAACTGAACACGGGTTTATTATTGCCCAACATCACAGTTTGACCTCACTAATACTTTTGTTGCTGAGTTGAAGTAAATCTTTGGAGCCTGGTTCCAAATCTTGTGGGAAGCCCAAAATTAAAAGAGTGGAGGCTTTTTGAGTAGCACATTAATAACAAGTTCAGCAATGACATTTATGTGTTTTAAAGGCCTTAAAAGCTATTTTCTCAATCAACTTCCTACAATAAGAAATGAGCTTTCACATGAAGTAAGGAAATGAGAATTATTTGAGGAATGCCTCATGATAAAGCAGATTTGCTTATTTTTTAAAATAAATACCTTCAAGTAATTTGAAAAAATTACTATAAAAGACTAAAAAAAACTACCATAAAAGTGTGATCGAAATGTTCTAAGACTGTGTTTGTTGTATATGCACATTACATTGGGCAATAATGTACATTTTGTGGGAAGTTAAAAGATAGATGAAG
>JAUZTA010000014.1:2692801-2703235 GCA_034780835.1 Ctenochaetus striatus | reverse complement strand
TATGAAATCCCAGGAAAATCTGAAAAAATTGCAAGATTTTTTTTCTATAATATAAATATATAAACCTGATGGATGTGTTTTTCTATTCTGTGTATTTTTACAGTTTACATACATAATCACATGTTCTTGCACTTTCCATGATGTGTGTGATGTTCCTCTGGTTTCTCATGGTTAGTCAGTTAAAGCCACACTCTCTCTCCTACCAGCACTTAATGCCTCCACACAAACACGCACAAAGTTAGACTCCTGTTTTCCCAGACATTCAGTTTCTGGTCAGGACGACTCTCTGACCACAGCCCCATAACTCAACTGTGGGTAGCTAAACAGCACACAAACACACAGACACACAGTATCTTACTTCCATGACTGTGTGTGCTTTCTTTCTCACAGTTCTCAAACTCTGATGTTAGTGTTTCTGTCTTTTTTTGTCTTTTCTTTTTTGTTTATGTCACATTGTCAGATTGCTCTTATCAATTTATAGTTCGGTTTTATTTAACTTTTTTTTAATCACCTGAGAGGAAGCCTCACTAAGTTTGATTGTACTACGTGCGTAATGACAAATAAAGTTCATTTAATCAAGAATATGGACACTGCAGCTGTAAGTTTCTGTGTGTGTCTGGATGTTACCACGCATGTCTGTCTGTTTTCTGCAGATTTTTTGTGGTCATCACTATGACTGATGGGGATTATGACTACCTTATAAAACTCCTTGCCCTGGGGGACTCCGGCGTGGGGAAGACCACCTTCCTGTACCGGTACACAGATAACAAGTTCAACCCCAAGTTCATCACCACAGTCGGCATCGACTTCAGGGAAAAGAGAGTGGTGAGTTCAGGTCCCTTCATGTGAAGTATTTTTAAGGAACAATTTCAGGAAAATGTGATGTGTTTTTGGCAGGTTTTAAATGTTTATGCTTTTTTTTCTAGTTCCCATTCAAGGCTAATGTAGCTTACACTTCATTTCAATCAGACATTTATTCTCTGTTATGACAACTTCCACGCACTCACCCTACACACAGGTGATGCAGGCTTGGTTACCATAGTTACCGTGCCCTTTGCCCAAGCATTCTCTTTGGGCTGTAGCTATCAAAGAATAAACGGTGGGTCGGGTCAGGTCAGGATTTTCTGCTGCTTTTCTCCCACAGCAGCAGCTGCCGAGCTGAGTCACAGTTGTTGTGCAGGGAGATCAGACCTGGGTCAAATCCACCAACATAACGTAACAGGAGGAATTTTCAGTGAAAGATGACTTAGGTTAACAAGTTAGTTTCTGAGATTTCGATTGTTGTGGTATTAGTGCATGTAGAAGAGATAAAATGACCATTTATATATTTTTGTCATAGTTTCTTTTTACCTTCCCGAGTTTGCAAGTGTGAAAAACTCCAGCTTATTATCCAACTGTCAAGGTGACATGGACAATCTAAGATTTCACTAATGGCTTCCAACTTTTCTGGCTTGAGTACTGAGAAGTAAAGGCATTCATTGTTTCACACGAACAGAAAAAAGAAAGAAATAAACCTTGTTATTCAAAATACCTATATATCCTTGTCATTTGCATTCTTCAATAATTATTTGAAACCTCAGGTGTAGTTTGTGAACCCCTGTGATGCCTTAGCACTGAAATTGCTGTTTTTCTAAATAGCTTGATGCATTAGCACTGAAATATGGAAGTGGCAAACTCTCAAGAGTTGCAATATAACTTCTCACAAAAGCAGAGCAGGTCATTTCTGTTCTTATTAGTGTATGCATTAAACAAACTGGATATGGTTTGTTAAAATGTGTTTACATGTGTATACAAAGTTTTAACTTTGACAGTGCCAAGCTAGGTGTTTCCCTCAGTCTTTGTGCTAAGCCTTGCCCAAACGCCTACTGCCTCTAGATACAAATTTAATGAGCAAATATGGAAGTGATGTCAATCTTCTTGTCTCATTGTCTGCAAGAAATAAAAAAATTAATTATCCCACTGAGAGGCTCTGATTGATGATATTATACTGTCTTACAGCATGTCAATATACTAATCCATAGTAAATGAGATCAACCCAAGCTCAACACAGCTGCAGTTCTCTGTAAAAAATCACACTAACATTTTAAGTCGTCTTTCAGGGCTACGGGGTGTTTGTACTTAAAGACTGATTTTGGAAGAAGTTCTGTTTAAGTTGTCACTCACATGTTGAAAACATTTTTCCCATTGCTTGAATCTCATTAGAATAAACACATGCAGATGTCTAAGTGTAAGATGCGGTTATTTGAATCAAAGTTTGGTCAGTGTTTGGTCACCTTGGTGCTCCTCTGCCCTTTGCACATCCGATATTCTGTGCTGGCAACCTGCTTTAATCCCTCCCTTTGGATGACTCATAGGATTGATTATTGTTCCTCACCTCCTCTGCGTGTGTGTGTGTGTGTGGGTGTGCGTGTTAAGGATCACACCCCATTTTCAGGAGTCAAACAGAAGCAGACACGTGTGATCACAGCTGTCGGTCAGTGATGTCAGCAGCTCCTCAGGGTCTTTCTGGAAGCTACTTTGAATTGGACTTGATATAATGAATATATGGTTGATCTTAAGACTTAACTTATTGTGATTGAGGCAGTTAATGGGTTCATTCCTCTTATTTAATTTCAAAGGAGCCAGTCAGGTGACACAGGTGGTGCCGGTGCAGGATGGATCAGTGAAACAATGCGTCCATCAAAAAGTCGAATATCATGTGGCAGCGCACTGCTTCGGCCAGTCACAAGCATGCAAGGGCACATTCTGGTGACACTGAAAAAACACCAATTCACTTAAAAAGGAAAGATGTAATGAAAAAAAATTAAGATTGTTTGATTGAAAAAATCACAATTCCTAGTCCAAGATTTAAATAACTGAAGCAATCTGGTTTCCTCTCAGGTGTTTGGGTTATTAATATAGCAACTATGCAGTCTAGTCCTTCTCATGTTTGTTTCTTTGAAAACAGAAAATAGATGTGATATCTTCCCTAGAAAATATAAGCAAATTGAATAGTGTGTGAGCTATTGGAGTTTGTGTCCTGTTGTTAAATGGGATACTTCTTTACTCGATCAATGTTATTACTTTTAAATAGCATTTCCTCGTTTGTTCACAGCTGTTATTATGAAGACATTTAACATTGGTGCAAATAAAAAAAAGATGGTTTTATTTCATGAAATGATAAACAGGATTTTGTTGACAATGTGTTTATATTTAACAGAGAAATGTATGAAAACATGTTCAGTGCTAGCATTTGTGCCAAACTCAACTCTCCAATCCTAAATTAAAAACTGCAATCAGTGGTCACACTGCAGACAGCACACATTCACAGATGTGTAAACGTCATAATTTGCCACCCACCTGGAAAGTCAGTTATTACCTGAAAAATGAGATTAAAAAAAACCCTTCTTGTAATGTGCGTGTTTTAGTCCTGCTTACACAGGATTAAAAGAGAGGCGGGCAAAGTGACATGTCTCATCTGGGAGAGTCGGAGGTGTGAATGACGCCTGAGGCTTCCAACCGAGACAAACACAGCCACCTGCAGCACACGAAGGGTCATCATTACGGAGTCAGGATTACTGTCCAGATCAGTGTTAGTCAGACCTGCTGAGGGTTGCACAGTAATGTGAGCGTTCAGTCAGAAAACAGCACTTGTGTTAAACATCACAAGGGGCTGCGTTGGTGGTGGCACGCTGCCTCATTCAGATGATGAAATACGATCCCATGTCTTGTCAGTAACAGATCCTTGAATATGAGCAGATGCTTAAGTTCTGCACAGTATTTCGCTGTGACAAAAGGTTTTACGATTGTGTCAACATATCACACTAACAATCTTCAATCCTCTCTGCAGTTGCCTTGCAGGGAGAAGGATAACATGATGTTGTGAAGTGTTTCAGTAAGAATGAGCACATGCATGGCGGGCTGGTCCAATATTACTTAATAACGATTTTTACAATTTGATTTTCTTTCAATCACAGCATAACATGAGGAGGTGGTAATGTCTCTGTAAGCTTTTGTTCAGTCCCTTTATATATATTAGTACACAAGAAGCAGGTATAATAGCCAAACTAGATACAAGGTTTAGATTTACAAAGAGGCTCCTTCTTCATCACTTTTCGTGTGATGCCATTAAAAGTCCATAATGCGTCGTGTTTGTTGTACTCGATGGATAAAGCTAGTGTTGTGTCTTCCTTTTCAGGTGTACACAGCGTCCAATGGGACAACCACAGGGAAAACCTTCAAGGTTCACCTTCAGCTCTGGGACACAGCTGGACAGGAGAGGTGGGCTGCTCAGCACACTGGGACCGGGTCCCTTCATGATAATTCCAATCTTTATCTCTTTTCGTTCCACATGTTTCAATACATAATTGCAACAATTCAACGCATCATGACATCTTCAGTGTTGCTTGAAACTTTCAGTTTCAGTAAGTTCAGTAAGTTTGGACAAACATTTTAAAGTGAGAAAGCTCTTTGCTGAAATCCAGCATGCATAATAACACTGGATGTTTGAGGGACGACAGATCAGGGCCTGTTATTGTGTATGCATATATATAAATATGTGTGGGTCTCTGTGACCTTCTTGCCATTATATGCAGCATGTCAATCATATATGACTTTGTGTGTGTGTGTGGTCTTTATTTGTAAGTGCCCTCAGTCTATTGAATCTGTTTATAAAGGCCTGATGACTCATGGCAGGATGAGTCAGTGTTAGTTATATAATTTGAACTGCATTTCTTCAGCGCGGTGTAAAGGAACAAGGTAGCGAGTTCCCTTCCTATCTTTCATCAAGAGTGTTCTTTTGATTTGAGAACATGGTTTACTGATGTCACGCTCAGATTTTGTGAAGCCCTCAAACTCTTCCCCATTCCCGCTCGCATGTAGATTTCCTCTGCTTCCTCACAAACTTTCAGTGCAAATTTAAAGCTTGCTAAGACAGATTTCCTGCTTCATCCTCACCCAAGCTTCATTCTACACTTCATGAAAGTTTTGCCTTCGGTGTGGGATGTAAGTAGTAACTTAGTAGAACGACTGGTGTCATATTGACCAGTAAAATGATCCATGCCTCACTGCAGAACGCTCACTTATCTTCTTGTGCAAGGGATGAACAGACATGTTTGATTCTCAGCATCCTGTCCAGATTACAAAGTATGGTAAAACAAAACACAACACAACAAAACCAAAAAAAAGGAAAAAAGGTTCGTTCCAGCAATAGTACCATTAAATTGAAATAAAAAATTGCTTTGAATCTGAGGTTGTCTGTGCCAGCAACTGCATGAGATGAGACTCCCTTAGAGTCATAAAGCTGATGTGTTCTCCTTCAGTACACACCACAACAACTTTATGTTTATATCAAAGAAAACGTACAGCTCTGATATATCAATTAAATGACATTTTATTCCAAAAGTCATAAAAAAGGATTGCAGGTGCATTTAGTCAAATCTGAGAGGCTAGTAGTTGATAAGCCATTGGATGGAAAAATAACAGCCTCTGTGGGGCGCTCTAAGAAGACAAGTGAACACGGGGCAACGAAGCAGGGATCATTTCGTTGGTCAGCACTACACCTGGCATTCTGTTGGTGAGGGAAATTTGACAGGTTTGTTGCCCAAAACACAGAATCTGTGGGCAGAGAAAAAAAATCCAAATGCAAAACCTATCAAGCGCACAGACAAGGTCAAGAGAGGGGAGACGGACTGAAGCTGGAGCGCAGGGAAAAAAGCAAGCTGTATATCTGCATGGGAGGATGGTAGCAGAGAAATTCTAACAAGCAGGAACTTTTCAAGTGCAAAGGTGAGATTTGAAGGAAGCATTACAAAATCTGAGGGTGAACTCCATTAATCATGCTTGCAAATTGAAATCCTACACTTGATTAAACATATTAATATGTAGGAAACTTCATAAAATGCTCTTATTTTCATGACTATTTATTCAAACACTGTTATTTAACCTGCATAATCTGTTAGTCATGGATCTGTCACTGTTTTCTGAATGTGACTTGTTGTTTACACAGAAAAATGTTCCCTGCTGTTGTCACACCTAGAGGACCAGTATGAGCATAGAAGCTAACTGGAGAAGTCCCAGCACTAACTGGTGTGGTTATTAACAGCCAAACGCATTCAGCTTTACGGACGTTTTCACTGATCCAAAAAGCTGGTGTAATTAGTTGGCAGGTGTTTTGCACAAAACAAACCAACAGCTTTTGGGTTGAAATGGTGAACTTGAAAAATACTTTTTAGGAATTTTTAACAAATTGAATTTATGAGGAGAAACTGCATGAGACACAGATTCAAAGAGAGGAGCTTTTTTATGTCACAAAAGCAAGTCTGGACAGAACGTCTGAACAGGTAATGGAAAAATCTAATTAATAAATGCTAAGAAAACTGTCAGGCATACAAGCATGCTACTGTATGTGGCCTCGATCTCTTTGTGCTGAATTTTTAAAACCATTAATAAGACAGACTTCAACAGAGTGAACGAATGAGATCAGGGCGTCTAGTAAAAGTGCTTTACTGTGTCTTTCAGGTTCCGCAGTCTGACAACAGCGTTCTTCAGGGACGCCATGGGGTTCCTGCTGATGTTCGATCTCACCAGCCAGCAGAGCTTCCTTAACGTCCGGAACTGGATGAGTATGTTGTTTTGTCACGTTTTCTTAATGAGTTTGGAAATTTGCATTACTTTAGCTTGGGCTCTTGGGCTCTTGGAATATTTACCATCAAAACATACTCCAGTGTTCCAGTAACTGTCAGAACCCTATATGGGACAAAAATGTCTTCATTATATTTGCATTTAAATTAAAGGACATTTTATGTCAACGCAAGATCTTGTGAAGGAAGCATAAATTAAAACAGCGCTAAGTGCAGAATACAAAGTTATGCAGAGCTGTTATCTTTTATTCAAATTTTCTTGCCACCTCTGTAACAATTTCAGCTTTGCCCAAAAACAGTTTATCTTTAATACACTTGCACGTCTTATGTGTTTGCTGTTGTTGTCTATCGTTTTAATTTACAGGCCAGCTACAGGCCAACGCCTACTGTGAGAATCCAGATATTGTGTTGGTGGGAAACAAAGCGGACCTGGCCGACCAGCGGGAGGTTCAGGAGAAACAGGCCAAGGAGCTTGCTGATAAATATGGGTAAGTTTTGCTTTTGAATACTTGAATACTGGACTATTAAGGAAATTGGAGAGGGTGACCATAATGTTTCTTTACTTAGTGTATGTCTTCATGTATATAGCACAGGATCAACCAGTTCACCTCTGGATGTCCTTTTCATATTTTCACTTAAGATCCTTTTATCCTAGTTTCCTCTCATCATTGTCCACCATTGGTGTTTAGAATGAAATATCAAAGTTTTGTTATATCCAGTCAGGCACTATGTAAAGTCACTATGTAAAGTACTCCCTATATATATTTCTTATAACCATATCCATGTAGTTATTTAAAGTCTCTTGGATAAGCTAACCAGTGTTCCCAAGCTTGGCTTAAAATAAAGAGAGACTGCGCATGTGCATGTGTTTTTGTCCTTTCATAACAAAATAACCTAAACATTACCCTTAGATTAGATTACACGCTCTTAACTCACCTATACCTTTTTCCTCACACATAAGTTAAGTATCATAGGTATCATGTTTTCATCACGTATCGTGTTTGTCACACAACCGGTTGCTTGTTCTTGCAAGTCTTCCCACGCCAGCAGACAGCAATGAACTCTGCATCATGAGCACTCAGGGCTGTGCTAATGTTATCACTAACAGGCCTGCTATCAAGCCTCAGGCTAAAGCTATGCTGAGTGCTTGTGACATTAAAGGTAATGTTAACAGTGATAAGCTTTGCTAACTGGTGTACAGGTCTCTCTAGAAAAGACACTACCCGTCAACTTAATTTTATTTGTGTAGCTCCAAGTCACAACATAAGTTATAACATTTTTTATATAGAGTGGGTTTAGATAGTATATAGTGGTGTGCATAGGCCACGTATTCCATAAATAATAATAATAATAACAAAAATTGATGGAAGTCCCTATTTTCTCTCCTTCCCTCTCTTTGGAGCACTGGTCATAATGTTTGTGCAGCAACAGTCTGTGTATTAAAAACCAACCAAAGAGTTGCATTCTGGTGCTCTGCTATTATCAGGGGCTGGTCCAAGGCAAGCCGGGGCTATAAACACCAAGAAAAAGGTGTTCATGGTAAATTACAACAAACTGAAAAAAAGAAAACAAGCATATCAATTATTTTATTATTTTTTTCAGTTTCCTGATTTTAAAATTTTGTGCCAACAAATCTTTAGACAATCTTTAGAGAAAATGATCAGTCTCACATTTCTGACTCAGACCTTCAGGTGAAAGGGTCTGGAGTATATAAAATATATAACTACCCTTTTTTTTAATAAAGAGGGCATTTAATTCACCACCTACTCTTACAGAACCATTAAAATCCTGTTACTGGTTGTGTGTATAAATGCTACCCTTGCACTAAAAATTGTACTATTTTGAACCACACTAATAATTCCCTGGGGAGGATCAAGAACAGTAGAGTTTTCAGTTCAAGGAGGATCAAATTTTAGCATGATTTGTCTAAAGTTAGGAACATTAGGGAAAGTTTGTTCACTACTTTATATAAATCTTTAAATACATTCTGAAGACGTGGCTCAGAATTTGCTGTTCTTTTTTCATGATTATCTCAAAATTCTTCCCCAGAGCTGAATATTAAAAAAAAAAAAAAACCATCAGGGACCATTATTCTGTGGAGGTTTTCCTGCGTTGATAAGGCTCTTATCCTGTGTAACGGCACCAAACTGTTTTTTGGCGGCTTTTACCCGTCTTATGTTGTACCCTGTTGCATTAATCTATATTCTAGTTCATCTGCTTGTTTGTCATAGTCAGTTTGTTAACTGCAGATTCTCTCAATGCAATTTATTGTTACACCCACTGAAGCATGGGTTAATTGTACAGTATGTGTAAAAAATACTGCTTGAATACAGTAAACCATGCAAAACCTACACGGTTTTAAGTGCAATTCGTGCTTTATCAATTAAGGGCAATAACATTGTGTAACAACTTGTATGCTGTGTCTAGCTGGTTTTCATTTTTGTGTAAGCATAGCATACTGGATCGCTATTGTTACATTTTGTGTGCTCACATTGAGCTGGTACAACAGTGAAACATTGTCTTTCTCTTTTTTCCTCTCTTTTCCTTTACTCTAAGACCCCCACAAAGAGCTTAGCAAGTAGCCAGTGCACTTTGCAAGATTTTTTCTTTTTTGACAAAATAAGAAATGTACCTTTTAATTGGCTGTTATGGGCTATGTATCCATATGAAGTTTGAAGTCCTTATAACTATCTGAAACCAAATAAAAACACCATCTAACAATGGGATTATTTAAAAAAAATTGGTCTTAACTGAGTGGACTAAAACTTAACTATCATGGAGCTTTATAGCAAATATTTCTGTTCTTATTGCTCACAGAATCCCATACTTTGAGACGAGTGCAGCGACAGGAGCAGAGGTGGACAAGGCGGTCATAACCCTTTTAGATCTGGTTATGAAGAGGATGGAGCAGTGCGTTGACAAACCGCCAGCTGAGCCAGCCAATGGGAACGGGGCCACAAAGTTGGCTGATACACAGTCAAGTGAGAAGAAATGCGCATGCTAGATCAAGGGGAGATTCAGGAAATGACCAGTCAGCGCGTCGTCTGTCCTTTCTACTCGTCACATTCCCTCCGTCTTTTACTTTCTCTGTCATCTCTGATTGCATGTTTGTTCATCATCTCTTGTTTGCGCTGACCTTAAACTATTTTCTGCTCCTCTTCTACTTCCATCCCCACTTTTTTTGCTTCCTATTCCTTTCCCCACCAGCTTGCCAGTGTGACAATAAAACAACCCTGCCTCCCTCTAGTGGATTTTCAAGGTTAGACAGTCTCAGCCTGTCTGCCTCTGAGCTCTGTTTAGGGGGAAATTATAACAGGATGGGACAGTTTTATCACTGTCAGATACATAATGTGCCTCAGTTGAAACATGCCAACTGGGCATTAAGCTCCGCACACTCCCAGTTACTCTGCTTCCATTTATCTAAACAGGCAAAAAGAGATTTAAAATTTTAATGTGAACTCTTTAAAGTCTGACCTGCTCTTCATTCATAACAGGAGGATGATTTTGCTTCCTGTTCAGGCTCTGATATAGTGTCTCTTTACTGGGGCCATAAAGAGTCTAACACAAAAGTGTGTGTCTGTCTAAATTAAGCCATGGTCCACTCCACCTTTTCCTCCTGGATCAGGCTAAGCAACTGTGTTTTTGTTTTGTTTTGTTTTTTTAATCTAGTGTCATACTGCACATTTTAGATGTTGTACACATATTAGGCTAACATGGTCATTTTTTTGTTTTTAAACTGTTTTGTACAGTTGGCTATAATGTCCTCCCTGAAAACATTGTCACCAAATCAAGTGAGAGTGGCTGTTTAACAGCA
>JAUZTA010000014.1:2634667-2646320 GCA_034780835.1 Ctenochaetus striatus | reverse complement strand
CCCCCCCCCCCCCCCCCCCCCCCCCCCCCCCCCCCCCCCCCCCCCCCCCCCCCCCTCACAGGGGCACTTAAGGACAATATGAGTGCAGATAAAGTTGGAGTCAATGATGTTTAATCAGGTTGTGAGTCTGAACTCCTCGAGGTGACGGAGTCCTTCAGAGAGCGGCTGTGGGCTGAAAGACAGCAGACCGACTGAGTCATTCTGGCACAACATGACGATCACCCTCATCCTCCCTTTCGTCTGCCTGTCTGTCTGTCTGTCTGTCTGCCTGTCTGTGTCAATGTGACTCAGTCTGAGAAACAAACTGGCACCATGTTCACAGAGCAGTTATTCTGACTTGTTTTTCTAATATGATCTTTAGTCCTCACTGCCCACATTTGAACAGACAAGAAGTCAATGATTGTGTTTATCTAAGACTTAATTATTGACTTTGAGACATATAGTGATGGGAGAGACACCTACTCAGAAGTACATTTTATACATGCTTTGTTTCTATACATTTTGTTAGCTGGCATACATGCTAATAAAGCTAACAAGCGTATTTCAACCAATACTTCAATATAAAAACAAAAAATGAGCAAAACTAGCATTAGCATTATTTTATTTTCTTCCTGTTTGTCGGTGTTCCTGTTCTTAGCAATCAGCCTATGAGGTTCACAATCCAGGACATTACTTTTTTAGTTTATCCTGAAAAATCTTCTATAAGGTAACCTTCTATCTGCCACTGCTCTCTACCATCATCTACCAAAAAGGCTCTTTGAACTACATGGACAGTTTTAGCTTGTAGTCACTCAGTTGAACACATAGCCTGAGGTTAAGTACTGTTTTGGGGAAGACAGATTCTAGGGAATGAACTTCTTTGCACTTTAATCCCAAGAAGATTTGTCTAGGATTGAATGTTATTTGATTTTACTTCTGAAAAATGGGTCCCAAAAGGCTGGCCTGGTAAAATTAGCAGATTACCATTCAAAGCAGATATATAGTGAGGTAGGGGAAGAGAAGATATGAGATAAGTGTATAATACCAAAAATGTAAAACATGAGGGAAGTTTCATTAAAAGCCACTGAACAGCATATCAAACATGTAATATGATTCTTTTAAACATTCTTTGCTATGAAGAATCTAAAGTGACACTTGTGCATTACGCTGGATTTTAACTGCATTCTGAACATGGCCTCAGGAGATGTCAACAACAAGGGAAGGGGACAAGAGAAATGACAGACAGTTAGAAACAGACAGAGATAGATTCCCACAGACATAGGTATTAAAAAGTATAAGTGAATTGTGGAGAGAGACTGCCAAGAAAACAAATCCCTGTATAGACTACATAGGGGGAATGTAGTTAAAGCAGCGTTGAGCAATTGTCAACGTACCCTCAAGCAACAATTCATGTAAAAAACATCAGGTTAAAAAAAGTACAACCCTAACGTCGGCATAGGCGAAATGACACTTGATGTCTCTGCTGCAGTGGTGATAATCATCTCACTATTTTTACCGGAGGCTTCAGACTGCAGGAGAGCTGCTCTGAAACACACTCTGTCATCTTCAGCCTCATAGGAAGAGATTTATCTGATTAACAAGTATAGTGTTAAACAGTGGGTTCAAATTTGCCTAAATGTTATCTTTAGGCCTTCATCAATTTCAGTATTAAGTAGAATAACATGTATCTTGATCCTGTCTGACACTGCAGTGTGATGCCCCTTTAAAGGCAGTTCAGAGTGTATCTTTCCAGTCTTTCTCTATATTACTCTGTTACCACATATCCACATATCAATGAACTACAATCACTGGTCTGAGATAACTTCCACAGTATTAAAATAGCCTGTTGGAATTTAAAGCAGGTTGTTATGTTGTAAGCAGGTGTTAAAAACAAAGTCAGGCTTTTAAGTGACAGTGATTTATCATGCCATTTACCTGTAGCTCCTCGGTGATTGGGGATTGTAGGATGTGAACTTTGGCTTCTATCAGCTGGCGCAGTTTATCCGGTGAAGCAGGGAAGTCCTCTCTTTTTCTCAGGGACTCTGGAGACTTTAAAGAAAGACAGAAAGACAAACCATGTTCATTTTTTTAAGAACCTTCATCACAGCAACCTTTAAACAGGAAATCTGCCTCCTGTGTCACAACCAGCAGCTTTGGCAGCAAGCAGACTCCCCTGAGAGTTTGGTCATATTGGCTGCTGACGCAGTGTGTAATCTCTCAATAAAAGATACTCAATCTCTGTTCTTAATGTGCACTTTGTTCTGTCATCTGAAGGACTTTTTGCAACTGTTTTACCTGAATGTCAACATGCATATGTCATCAGAATTAAGGCAACACCCAACAGGTAAAACAGTGTCATCTGATAATTTAACAAGCTTTTCATTGGTGTGGAATGGAGAGAAGCAGGAATGATGGCAGAGAGAGACCAAATCGTAGTGAATCTTGACCTCAAGACTGAATTTATTAGCACACCACTGTTTTCCATCTGAGATATAAAACACATTAGAGGCCCTGAATAGAAAGGTCAAGATCAAAACAGCAGAGGTTGAGAAAGCCTGACTTTAATCCCAGCATGAGTCAAGCTTAATAGTCATAATACAGTCATAATACGACTTCACACCTTCCCTACCTGGTAAACAACCAACATTCCCCTTATTTACAACACAGACATGCTAACCAAATCATCAGCAGGGTTTATCTGATCTTTTTTCATAACCCTGTAGACCTTTACAGAGAACTAAAAAAAATCAGTCGATTATAAAAACATTTGGTAAATTAATTTGTATTTGACTAATCGATGAATCAGCTCATATTTCAACACTAATGGTAATTAAAACAACGATATATCTAAATCTGAACAAGATTACAGGTGTACTGTGTAATAAACGATCATGAAACAGAGCACCAGATGATTTACTTTATTTTTTACCATTGTTTATGTAAATCAGTATCAATCTATGAACATTTACAGCTTAAAAAAAACCTCCTGTACAAGCTAACACCAGTGTAGTTTGTCAGGTGACTTGTTATTTCGAGGGAATCCGTCCTGGAGGAGACTTCCACTTCCAGCTGTCAGCATGTCAGCTGAGTGACAGGGGACATTTAAAAACATTAGCCTCAACTAGTGTTTCCTATGACGGATTGACTCGCTCTGTGTCACTGTTCAAACCTGAAGCAGACCAAGCGGCAGAAAATGAGAGGGAAACATAATGTGTCTGTGTGAAAAAAAAAACGCACAAATGGATGGTAAAACAAAAATAAAGGGGAAAAAAAACCTCTTTTTTTTGTTAAAGCAAAATAGAAAACCTTCAACATTTTTATGCCGGTGTCATAAGTTAAATGTTAAAGTATTACATTAGAAATGTTCAATGTTGTTTTGAAAACCAGGAAGATAACTTGTCTGCCTACTGAACAGACCCTCAGCTGGTGGAAGACTCCCACCCACCATTGTTTGAAACCCTCAGAGAGCGACTGTAAGACTGTGCTGAAGGAACCAACCCAGGTGGCTCAATGTATGTTTTTGTCTAAAAGCAGGAAGTCAATCTACATACATATATAAAACTACAGATGGACGGCAGGCAATTAATTCCCTCACTGTTCTTATGAGTGGATGCATTCACAGAATGAGTGGGCTGGGTGTCCATGACACAGTGAATCTGTGTTGTTTGATTAAATGCAATCAAAACACAACCATTGTGTTTAATTCCTCTGAGGAAGATGAAATGCATGACAGGAGCTTGAGGGAGCAGAGAGGAAAATACTGCTTAAAAGGATGATGGAAGTAAGACCAAAAAAATATGGCAAGTATCTGTGTAACACGTGACATTCAGTGACACCCAGCACAGTCATTTGTTTTCAAAAAAAAAGTCTCATTATAAAGTAAAAACAATTCTTGCTGGATGTGGGATGCTACAGTTCTCTGTTAGTGACTGTCAAATTGAAATTATGTTTATATACTAATTTGTTTTTCTAATTGCATTTCACAGCAACAAATTGGTTGTACATAAACATAATTTCTGGTTGACAGCAATGTACCATCAGAATATCAGCTTTCAAATAATCTTAAAAATACACCACTTTCTTTTAAATACACATATTTTTATCTGTATCACTGATCACTAATTCCCTAAATGTTAGTAAGCAGGAAAGACAGATAAAAGAAAACTGAACTGGAAACTGCCTTAAGTTACAGAAGCAAGTGGAGCAGTGGTCAGTCTGAACACGACATCATGACCTGGCCTCTCTATAGGATATCTACATGTCTCAGACCAAATGAAGCTACAGGGCGCTTCAAAATCAAACTTCTGCCAGCTTTCACATGTTTTCCCTCAATTTAGTATGAGACTTATGACTATACCAAAAATTAAGACATGAAAAATAACATAAGAAGTAAGGCATTTAAAAGACCAACTTAAACTAAAATTCAGCACTGAGGCTTTCAAATCACAAAATTTATCCAGTTGTTTCATTATTCAGGCTATGAAAAGATCAATTCAGCTCTCAGGTGAGCAAAAAAACTAATTTACCATGTCTTTGTTAAAAAAAAGACTAAGTACAGCTTGGTTTTTAAGGTTTAAAACAGATCAATAAAGCTAAATGTAACTTAAATCCAGCTTAATATTAAGTATGACTAATAAGCCTCAGAAAATAAGAGGCGCCATCATAGTTTTATCAGGCCAACTGCAGCAAACTCCCTCAGCAGCCTCCTGAGAGCCTTAAATGACAAAAAAATCCATCTGATTAACTTTTCAATACTAAAGCTTAAGTAGACTAGGTAGAAGAATCCGCAAAAACTTCCAAATAATCTGCTTTAAGACCATTTCTACCTAACTGTCCAAATACTTTAATGTTTCCAGTTTCAGCAGTTTTACTTTTAAAAGACAAACTTCTTCTCAGGGTTTAAAAACAATTTTACTTTGTCTTAGCTGTAAAATACTTCTTAAATACTCACTGCAGGACTTGAAGAGACAGAAGTGTTCATGCTGACGGACTGACACAAAACTAATTTCTTGACTGAGTTCACACCACAGGGGGTTTGTGCCTGTGTGCTCATGTGCATGTGTGTTTTAGTGGGGGGGGCTGCACTTCTGTGTACATGGAGATGACCCTAGCTACAACCTCCCCACTGGCCGGAATGGGGAGAGGCAAAGAGAGGGAGGGAGACTGTGTTAGTTAATATCCGGCCTGAGTTTGTCAGGGTTTCTGTGCTTGATTGATCAGTTTGCTCAACTTCTCAATTGTGTCTGTGTGTGTATGAACGAGTAAAATAAAACACAAACCCTGACAGAAGGGAGGAGTTCTGCATTTCAACATTACTTTAATTTGACCTCTTCAAAAATGTTCAGTAAAACTGGACCAAACTTGAGTAAAAACACCAAACTAAATAAAAAGTGGAAACATTCATCCATCCATTATCTAATATCTTCACTTTGCAGGGTCATTAAAGGGGCTAAAGAATGTGCTAAAAAACAAAGAATGAGTCTTAAGTCAAAACTCCGTTCAAATTCACAGCAGGTTTTGGGATGACAAATGACAAAACGAGCAAGGACCAAGAAAGGCTGTTTGCAGGCTTAAACCTCAGCTCACATTAACGGACTCTAATGTACTACGCTGACACTTCCTTTGTGACCAAGTTGGGAATGATACTGAGCTCCAAGGTTTGGAAAATTGTGGAGAACAAGAAAGTTTCCTGCTGTTTGAGTGATGTCTGTTGGTGCATTTATTGCATCATTTTCTGTGAACACTTAAGTTCTTTACTTTCCTTTTCTTTTAACTAATAACTCCAAACACAAATTAATTTGTATAAAGTATATACTGTGTACCATCTGTCGAAAGAATATACAGTATTAGAACGGCAGTTTGGAAAAGGCAAGAACTCTTAATTTGTAAACCCATATTCATTTAGTCAATAATCATTATTGTCAGCAACTAACTGTCCAATATTCAGGCTTTAAAAAGGAACCTGTGGCTGTTACTGCTGTGTGAGAAAATACACAATGAATTACAACAAATTAAAACCAAAAAATAAACCTTACAGCGCAGAAACCCATTTATCAAGTCTAGACAAGTTGATGCAACCAAGAAATAAACCACAACTAAACTTGAGGTAGGGTTGGATAACAGGGCCCCCCTCCCCGACAAGTTAGATGAGTATTTATTCCCACCCAGGGTGTGTCTGGGTGGGGTCCGATTACCGTGACGGGTCGTCAAGCCAGACACACCCTAACAAGCAGGCAGGTATGAGGAGAACGAAGCCTCTCTGCCTGTCAGTGGCTCTCATTGTTGACTTGGTTCTTTTCAGGCCTTGTTTCTGTCTGGTTACACACACACGCACACGCTCTTGCTCTGTCACACACACATGCAAAAACAAAATATGTGCTAAAAGAGGTTCAAAGGCTTATTAGAACTGCAAAGCCAGTGATTCTCCAGGTTTGCTATTATGAGTTAATTTACTGCATTTATACACCATTTCATTAGTTCAGCCCATCACTCAAAGCGCAGAGGAAAGAAGCCAGCGTAGAGTTTTAGTGTGAAGACAACGAACCAATCATGCAGCAGGGCTGCTCACAGAGTGAAGCTTGCCACCATAAACTTCTTCAAATTGACTAAATGAGCAAAGAGCTTTATAATTAACTCCTCCAGTGGCTAATCAGAAATCCATTTCAGGGAAGTTACACAGTTTCAAGAGTGACTGTCCCTCCCTGAAAAGCTCTGGCAGCAGCTCAGAGCAGCGTCCCATTCTTTTCACATGAGAGGCTGCAGACTCTCCCTGTTAGAACAAATATTATGCAGGTGAGGTTGTTTTTCCACCTGTAGGAAGTTATGAATCATTCTATTATATGTGTCATTTACGCTGTACAATCCACAGAGTCCTACCTGCATCAGACTTTGACAGATACACTTCATCTTTACCATAATAAATTTTATTATGCCTTTTTATTTTCATTTTCAGTGTTCCCATTAAAAAAAATGTGCAAAAAAGAATAAATAAGCTACATTCTTATCAACTGTGACTAAAGCTTTTAAGCTGATAAAAGGTCAGAGGTCATAAGTCTGTTGACCTGCACTTTCATGACAACCAGCAAATTACTGCTCAGCAAAAAATGTGTGTGGTGAAAAACCCCTGGGTAATTTTCCTACCCATCATGCTTTGCCCATGACTAACAGCTGTGGTATGTCACCTTGTGTGCTGGTGCACTTTGAACCAGCGGCTTTAAATTGGGAGTGAACCGCAGGAGACGCCCTGCAGGCTCATTTACTGACGGGGAATGTTTCATCACGATGGAAACAGGTTTTAAACTCATCTCAGACCTCACTAACATCGCACAAACCGATGTGGATTTATTCTAATGTTCACACTACTGATTAGCTAAAACTTTGCCAAGGCTAAAACTCATTGATGTCACAGGGGAAGTTACAGTCACCTGTCTGCATACAATACTTAAATGCTTTTCTCTTCTTTGAGCATGAGCACAGCTTTATAAATCATTGTCTGAAAAACAGTGAGCAGACTTTCCACCAGATGTTGAAATTTGCTTCTACTCAGCTTTAAGAGCGTGTTAGCTATGTGGGTGACAAGGCCTGGCTTGCAGATGGCATTTCGGTTCATCCAAAGGTGTTGGATGGAGTTGAGGTCAAAGATCTGCGTGACCAAGCCAGTTTTTCCACCAAGCTGAGAAAAGCATTTCTTTATGGATTTCACCTGACCTGACTTCACTTTACTGGAACTGTGTATACAGTCTGTGTGGAAACCTTGAGTTCTTGTCTTAAGTGAAATGCTGTTTGCAAGACTTTGTACAATTTAACCCAACACGTACTGCTCCTCACCTTCCTACTGACTCATGCCATCGAAGGCCAAGTCCTACCTGGACAGTTAAGGCTGCTAGATGGTGAAATGTCGTTTTCTCTATCTATAAACGAACAAGTCTCTAAAACAACTTAAACAACTAAACCGGTTTTTCGATACATAATGATTCAGCAAATAAGCAACATATCACCGGTATTTGCTTTTTGCTCCTCCTCTGTTAATTGAAGCACAGCTGAACCAGTTCCTCCACATTTAACAATTACACAGTGTAAGATCACATCTCTGTCACTCTCTCCACTTCATCTGCTTTGTAAAATGGAACAAAACAACCATTTTCTGCAGCCTGAGAAAGCACTCACACTGAAAATGTGTCAAATTTTCTATGTAACATTCTGTTAATTTGCATTACTTTCTACACTGCCTTCCCTTTCTTAGAAGGTAGAATTTTGGACAAAGAAAATTTAGTTAAATGCACATCATTTTAGTACCAAAGTGCAGATTCTAGCAAAAGAGACAATTTGTCACTCAAGTTTTCAGCTTCAATAGCGTCCTCAAAATATGTCAAGTAATCTGTGCCAAAATGTGGTCGTCACACATCACAGACATGGCAGAGTTACTACATTAACGACAAAGTACAGTTTTTAAAAATAATGAGAAACATGGCACTAACATCACTTTGTTCCTCATGCTGAGTGCACACTTCTGAGAAGGACATGTTTTTACTGCATACAGATTACAACTGGTTGTTTTAGGTTTGACACAACACCAACCAGCAGCATCCCGAAAAAAAAACCCACACACACACACAAACACAAACTCACATGTTCAGGTGTACAGCTCACTTACAATCAGTTCCTCCCAAAGACTCACCAAAACAAAAAAATAAAGATAAACAGCCTCTGGGCTGTCGTTTTTCGGAGAGACGCAAAGGCAACTAAGCATGCAAAGGCAAATACATATCCAAGCAGACAGGTCGTATAATGTGGCACAGCATGATTATGGCTCAAACATAACCATGCATGCTCTTGTCCACACTATACCCACCAGAAGAAGGAGCTTTGGTCAATTGATCAAAGACCTGAAATGACCTGTGTTTATGTTTTCCTGACAAGTGATTTTTGTGGTGATATGTAAACGGACTTTCCTCGTTCTGGAAATGAAGGTAGAAGTGACATGACTTTGTTATTACACTAGAAAAACCTCAAACTGTACGGACAGGTCACAGGTATGAATGCGGTTGTGCCTGCATTCATGAATGTGAACACACCTTTGCCGGCATGATCACAAATGTTTTTCTGTCTGTGAGTGAAAACCTGCAGATCCCTGAGCAGGAAGTTTACTTTGAGAATCAGAGAGAGAGTCTGTGTGAACAGCTGCAATGTTTCTTTTAACAATTAATTGGATATTGTATTTTCAGCTTTAAACCAAGCAGCTTTTGTTGCCAAAACTTAACCAAACCTTACAAATAGAGGTCAATGGCAGGTCAAATAACTGTTGAATGGATTGAAATTGGCCACTTTTCAAGGCTGAGCGACAGCTGATGGTTTGTCGTCATTGTCAAAGGACTTGATATTGCCATACTAATTTATTGCACAGAACATGCAACATTGTTGTAACTACCAGCTTCTAATTAATCATTAGTATTCCTGTCAACATCCAAGCTATAGTTTACAACTGGTGATTCAAATTTTCCAAAATTTTCCAATGCATTTGAACGCTAATTTAAAGGGTACAGTGCTAAAATGACCATGCAAATAACTATTAACCCTCACATGACCAACTATACCGTCATAGATGTTATGAGTCGTACTGTGGTGTCAATGTTTGAGTTTTTAAAATGGGAATCTTACAAAACTGTGATAATACTTAAAAGTAAGGAATGTAGCTGCTCTAAAATCAGGCAGAAAATCTTAAGCAATGTGATATGTTTTAAATGTAATGAACTACAGAAGCAAACCTCATAAATGTTATATATAAATGTTATATATATTTCAATAATTCTCCAAACTTGAATGTACATAAAAAGACAGCGTGTTTCTGCAGACAGACGCATGGTGGAGTACAAAGATGAGCAGATGATGGAGACTTTCAAACTCTCTCACTTTCTCATCTCTTCATTCACTTCCATAATTAGGACATCGACAAAAACAACAACATCTACTCTCCAAGCAGTGCAGCTCCCACCCAGCACCCACCCAGCATGCACCCACTCGGCCCTCCGACGAGGCTTAATGAGTAATAAGCACTGGGTGACCACAGTCTTGGAGTCAAGCCAACTTTCCCAGATGCCAAATTGAAGCCTGGAGGTACTGCATAATGCAAAACAACACTCATTAAAACTTGGAGGAAAAAAACACAAGGCGCTATAAATTGCAAAAATGCACTAAGATGCATTTCAGGAGAAGCTCGGTGGCAGTTTTAAAATGACTGAGATGAATAATTAGGACTCTCAGGCGTCCATTAGCAGGAGAAATTACAAGATGTAGAAAATGGGCTGCAAAACACACTCATGACCCTAAAATCTAAACTGTTTGGCCTAAACATTATGTTAAGCTGGAGAATGTGAGCTCTGGAAAGGCTGATGAAATGGGATGAAGGGCAAAGAAGCCAGGCTTTCAGTACAGAAACATACTGCGAAGCATTTTGATGAGTTCAGTTGAAGCTGAAAATAATTGCATGTGTTTAGAAAAACAGGGTTTCAGAGTTTCAGTATTGTAAAGCAAAGGATCTTGCAGTGACACAATGTGACACACTAAAAACAAGTATGAATGTGTTCAATGTCACTGTATCCTCCGCATATCACTGCAAGTGTGTGCTTTTTCTATATATTTTCTCTACATGAATTCTACAGCATTGTGTGAAAATCGGCTGACAACAAAGCACGTCGCTATAGTATCACACATCTGTATCTCAGTGTGTGTAAATCAGTAAATCTGGGAACAGATGTTGAGATAATTGAAACATCCAAACAATGATAGCTTATTTAGTCCTGACAGTTAGGAAGTAGCCTGAATGAATCTAAGGACAACACACTGCAGAACAAGCAGACTATGATGTGTCAGTTTTGTAAACTACCTCCCTGAATCCTGCGCCTGCTCAAAAGAATGTAGAATGTATTCATTGGAAGTGAAGAAGTGAATGGCTGAATTTAAAAGCAGACAAGAGTCTAAACAACCAGAAAATGTCCTTCTGATTGTGACTGAAGTCTTGTTTTGTGTCTAAAATAATCATCCAATCTGTACTGACTGCGCAAACCATTAACCAGAACAATTTTTCGAGAGTCCAGGTGAGTCATTGGTGTTCTCAGAAGTCAAGTATGGTTTTACTGCCTGGATACTTCAGTTCAGATCAGCTGTAAGTGTTATATAAGTACCATAAATCTGTGAAGTTCAGTGCATTCCAGAGGCTATTTCACATAGATATGCTCCTGCTTTTGATTTAGAGAAAGTACACACTGTTCATCGACAGTGGCTTTTTTGTGAGTTTAAGTGTTCTCTCATGGATTTTTGCCCTCATATCACTTAAGTGTTTTAATACGTTGTTTTCTTTCAGGTCATTATCTCATCTGTGCTTGATTTATCAAGTAAATCTACCATGGGAAGTCATTTGGGATACATTTTTTTCAATTTTTTGAATCCGCTATGATTCGTGCAGAAGATTTTGTCTCAAAATAACACAAGAACCTTTCTAAGAATTTTTATGTTCAGAACTAATCACCCATAAACCTGAAAACCATTTATGAATTGTTGCATTGAAGGTCACTCCTTTATTTATTTAGCTTTAAGGTGAGGTGATTATGAGGCAGTGATCAGGGCTGCAATAAAGTCGGCTTATTCACTCAGAAAAAAAAACATCCCCTTTAAAATC